>JAATLQ010038488.1:28785-54226 GCA_013421005.1 Heliconius erato x Heliconius himera | reverse complement strand
ATATATTTATTTAGTTGAGTTCTGCCACTCAACACACAATGCCTTCAGAATTCGGCAGAAAGTGGGGAACGGAGTGTCTTAACACTAGGTTCCCTCTGCCTACCGTGCTGTGTGCGGGATAAAACGTGAAGTTGATTATTATTTCTTACGTAGACTACTTCCTCACATTTCACTTGCTGGTTACGTCACGTACTACATCCATGTTTTCCTTTAATTTTAATTTTTCTAAGTTCAAATTAGGGTAGTAAGCTGTTTATTTAAAAAATATTATTAAATTTTATTATTAAATTAAGTTAACATGGTACTGATATTTGATCTCCATTGTTTCTAATGTTAAGTTTATTAATAAAGTTACTTAAAAGTTTGATAAGTCTTTTAATTTCATTGTATTCGATGATAGTTCAAAACTGCCCCATACATGTTCAAAGCTACCCCGGAAGTGGGGCAGCTTTGAACATTTGACTACTGCTACTAAAATTGACATTGCACCTTTAACTTATATATTTTTCTACATATGATGCTACGATTGTGTGGCACAATAGTTGGACTAAGCATTGTGAAATAGTAAAGAAGTTAAAAACTGTAGGATTTTTAGATATGACACAAAGTTTAAAAATCGTTCGAATGTGCCCCCCTCTCCCTATATATTATTTATCGCACATAAATAAAATGAAAAGTATAACTGAAAGATATGTTTGCTAATGGACAAAATTGTTTAAATCGAAATGATTTTATTAAATAGGTTAGGTTATGAAATGTGTAAGACTGTAAATAAAGGCTAATATTCTATTAAAATATTTCTACTGTTGCAACATTTTGTATTTTATTTTATTTCACTTAAAGTGTGTTTTCACAACCAAAACAAACAGCTGAAGAAATGCTAGTTTATATAAACTTAAGATAATTTGCATATTATTATAAGAAAGTCAACGAAATTATGTAATTTCTTTGAAAAGAAATAATATACCAAGTTTTATATCATACAAGTCAACCTACTTACCTACTTAGCTAAAAGTTTTCAAGTTTCAAAATTAATGTATACAAAATTATTTTAAATGTTATTTTTAATATATTATAATTCTTGGAAATTTTGATAAAAATATTCATATTTAAATATAATGTTTATAAATTCATAATTCCTATAATATGCTCATGTATTTGTGGCTAACGATCTATGACTAATTAGCTTTTTTTTTACAAAAAAATATCTCCGTATATTTAAGTATTAAGTTGTTTTTTTACTTATTACCTGTATGCACGTTTCTGTTTACTTCTGTTTATTTTCGAGCTCAATTTATATACGTTAGTTATGTAACCGAATTTAATTAAAGGAACCGAACCCGGAGTCGGTATTTTTGTTTTTTTTTCGAAATTGAAGTCAGGGGCTCCAATTTCGAAAAATATCAAAAACATCGACTCTTTTAAAAGTGCATAAATAAAGAAACAATATAGGTTCCCATAATAAGTTCTTTGATCGCGTCTATTTTGTATTTTTATACATTTTTGGAAACCTGACGTTTCAAACACTTTGCAGTAGTCCGTGGTTACGGATAGACTGAGGTGGCGTTCGTCTGTCAGTTGACATAATTATTATATCAAAATACCGCCAACGATTTCTTAATTGCCTCGCGTACTGCCCTGGATTCCTGCAGAATGAGCTGATAGTATCTTGCCCTCTGGTATGATGGGTTTGAGACTTCAATGATCTTATGAGTGGGTCCCAGGTGGTAGAAAGTTTCTCTTGATATAAATTTTGAAATATATTACAAGAACATTGCATTATAATCAAAATATTTTATCTTTATTTAAATTAAATTCGTTATACAATATTATAATAGCTAAATCCTCGCAAAGAAAAGTAAATAAATACCTCGAGCTTAACAGAAATAATGATAATTTGGCCGCCGAACGGAGTTCACGAATGCGGCAGACAATAGATCAACTGCCAAAACCAACGCTACGAGCTGCGGATATTACTGTGAGACATTTAATTTTCTACGTGAAAGGATAAGGCGAGTAGAATTTCTCAAGCATCCCGGCACCGGCGGAGCTTCAAATTGTGTTACGTTCGTCTTAAACAGCGAGCGACCGACATCCGCCCATTACGACTCTTAGCGTGGTGATGTTTTACGTAAGGAAGAGGAGAGCAGCGTTGAATCTTTGAAAATATGTGTTAACAAACCTATTTTAAACTGAAATTTTGGCAGTTTTTTTTGAGTAATGGCAATACTAACCTGCACAAATGTCATTTGTCACCGCTGTCGTTTGAGAGCCAGCCGTTGAGTGTTTGTTTTTGAATTTAAATTTCAAACATTCTCAAATGCTTATTTGAGTAAGGAGCAAGGATCCAATTCAAGGTATGTGGATTGTTTATCATATCATGCATAAGCTAGAGATTAATACCATTTTTAAACTTTTACTTGAGAAAGAAAACGTTTGTTATTTTTCAAATACCACTGAGGCAGCTTTGAACAAAATAAAGAGGCAGTTTTGAATATACCTCAACTTCAGCCTTAGATACTGGTATTGTTTTACATTGTTTTTTATTATTTTATTTTTACGTGGAGTTTATATAGTAGCATAATAATCAATAGGCCAATCGTGGCGAAGGGGCACAAAATTTAATTGGCAACAAGTAGAGAACGGAGAGTCTTAACACTAGGTTCCCTCTGCCTATTTTGTTTTTCAAATAATAAATTAAGATATAAAATTTATTTAAGTTTTATAGACGAACTATAAATTACAAGAAACTCAAAAATATAAATATCAAATTTACCATATCCTAGATCTTTATTATAAGGTATATAAGGCTTTTAAACAAAGCTGGCACAAGCGGCTTTATCAATAAACATTTCTTATATAATATTCTTTTATAGATATTAAACTCTAAATCGAGCACATAATGAGGACCGCGTATATATATTTGGTAAAGTATCGTCATGTCAATTTAAAAGAGATCAAAGGTTGCTTGAACGAGTTTTCAACATAAAAGGACCTTTTTGTATACCGATAGTCACAAAGTGTCCCTAAGTAGTACGATGACATTTTACACAAGCTCGACATGATGCAGTGATATAAGAGTAGCTTAAGCTATTGGAATGGAAGGTTACGAATTCGATTTTCATATTTCTTATATTAATATTTTTTTTTAGCTTCTCAGTTTATCCAGTAGGCAGAGAATCTAGTGACAAGATAATTTGTTATCTGCTTTCCGTCGAAATTGGAGACACTGCATGTTGAGTGGTGGAGCTTAACGCCGCTTTGTTTTATCAGAGGGGGGGGGGGGGGTCATTAAGGGGAAAAACAATTAATTTGTCTGACTACGGAATGAACCTACAACCATAGTGTCTACTAGGTTTAAGAGCGCAATGACTTGATGACCTCATTTTTTATAGTTATGATTGCTTCAAACGCCGTATTTAATATATAAATAGATACACTGACTTTGCAAATAACAGTACAATACTATGTAGAAATTATAATCTACCTTACATTACAATGTAACACCAAAATATCCAATAGTAAATCCATCTAAATCAGGAGAACAGTTCCTATACACTAACTAAATAAATAAAAAAATCACTTAGTAATATCTTTTATGAACAAACTGAAGGCGTGCACAAATCTATTAATCTCGTTTAAATAAAATATTCTTTATTATAGCATTAATTCGTCAGCAGAAATAAATTTGGTTACACCTAATTCCACGGACTTAGAAGTTAACAAATATAAATAGAATAACTTAAGTCTAATTTATTTTTTATATTTTGTTAATTTTTTTACCAACTTCTCTTTCTCCAGAGTCTTGGTGCAATAGACAGCTTCGATTGCGTTTATACGTTATTTATACGTTACTGGGTTCATTACCGTGCATGCTCCTTTGTGTGTTCTCCATTCAACGTGACATTGGTGAAGTGATTAGTGCTGAACTGTCACGCTCGGAACGTTATAAATAAAGAACAACAACAATTACAATAAAATTAAATTAAATCAGCTTCACGCTGTATCCCGCACACAGCAGGGTAGGCAGAGTGAACCCAGTGTTAAGACACACCGTTCTCCATTTTCCGAATTTCTGAAGGCATTGCATGTTGAGTGGCGGAACTCAACGCCGCGCTTTGCCTCGACACCAGAACGAAGAAATGAAATTGAATCAAGTTTAGGCACTATATTGATATGCTTATAGGTACACTACATTAATACAATTTAGTGACGTACCAATAAAATATTCGATTTATTAGGACACTAAACTACCCTCCACTCGCTTCACTTATAAAAAAACTCGTTATTGACCAGGGTGTCATTTTGATTACACTTAAACACTTTTTAACTACTATGTAGGCAGAGGCCAGTCGTGGCACAGCGGCACAAAGTGTGACTGTAAAATCGACTGATTGTGAGCCACTCGAAACCACTCGAGGAGATGAAATATTTACTTAAATTTATATTTCCATTTCTTCGCTCTGGTGTCGAGGACAAGCGCGGTGTTGAGATCTGCCACTCAACACGCAATGCCTCCAGAATTCGGCAGAAAGTGGGGAACGGAGTGTCTTAACACTACTCCCTCTGCCTACCCTACTGTGTGCGGGATACAGCGTGAAGATGAAAAAAAACACACACAATAACATTCATTCAAAAGAATAAACAGCTATGATGCCTATGCAATATGAACTCAGTTAAATATATACAAATATACATACATACATACGTAAGTATCCTGTTGCCAGTTACTTATTATTCACATTTTCATCCTTTTCCATCCGTGCACGCCGAGGAGAGCAATTAGCCCACAGGCAAGGTTATGTTAATTTAAATTTCTGTAGGGTCTTTGTAAATAAAAATAATGTAATAATTTAAAAGACCTCATACATATAAAATGTATTCATTTTACATATTACATATTTCATTATTTTAGGGCCGTTGTATCACAGGGGCGCAAGCGTGTGACTGTCAACGCAACGGTTGTAGGTTCGATTCCCATTATTGGGAATGAAATATTTAATATTTTCATTTAGGTACTCGCTCTGGTAACGAGGCAAAACGCGGCGTTGAGTTCCATTACTTAACACAATTATTAATAATTAAATAATTAATTCCCCCCGAGTGAGAATCGAACACACTACAATAAAATTAAAGCTCAAACGGTTAACCAGCAACCATAGCAATATCTTTTTAAGATAAATCTTACAAGGAAAATCAATCTTGCTTATAACTAGTAAGGAGTAACAAAAGAAAGCATTAATTAATGTCAGAACTCAGAAGTAATGCGGCGAACTAGAAAGTGGCACACCTTGCTGGAACTTGCGCAACCCATTTGAAAAATTGTTCTGAAATAGTTCGTGAAAAGAGAATATTTAATTATTTAATTAATAAATATTTAATTGTAGCTAATTGAATATAATATGTTAGGCAGAGGGAACCTAGTGTTAAGACTTCGTTCCCCATTTTCCGCCAATTTTTGGAGGCATTGCGTGTTGAGTGGCGGAACTCAACGGTGCGCTTTGCCTCGGCATTAGGGCGATGGAATGAAAATATAAATGTAAATAAATATTTCATATCCTCGAGTGGGGATTGAACCCAGAACCAGTTGATTTTACAGCCACACTTTGTGCCCCTACGCCACGACTAGCCTCATGTTACTTTACTTTTAAAGATTGTCCATTAAGTACGATGGCAGCGTAGGATAAAAAAATATCTATTTATTTTAAATATTTTTATTATTGGTGACTTAAAGTGAGAAAAAAAAAGTATTTTTTATCTTAATAAATACTTTTAAATTTAATTATTTAATTAAAACAAAGAGTTTAAAATTATTCAATGGTTAATTTACCTTCTTTTTATATTTATATTGTATACTGCACATAACAGGTTACCTAGAGGAAAACTGCGAAATTAGTGTTAAGACACTCCGTAACCCATTAAGACACTTCCGTTTTCCACTTTCGGCCAAATTCTGGAGCCATTACGTTGTGAATGGCTGAACTCGTTACCAGAAGTAGAAAATGAGATATTAATCTAATTTGTTGTTCGATCGAATTGTGTAACCGGTACGGTAACCGCAAAGGTTATGAGTTGCACGTGCACATCTTGAAATTATTTCAAATAATTAGGTGAAAATAAATGACGTTGATAAAGGTGATCAACGGAACGGCTTGCTACTTTTCAATTAAACATTTATAATAGTTTTATAATAACATGAGTACTATAACCAATAACCCGTTTTTGTAATTTTAGTAAAAAAAAAATTATAATGGCGTAAATAATAAATAAATTAAAACTAATGTTAAAATCGTAGAACACACCTTACATTCTGTCTCAACAAACTCTCCCAAATTATTTTTTTACTTCTCTATTTAAGCTTTCGCTTTAATCGAAAAATAACATACGTAACATCCATGTAGCAACTGTCGACGACATTGCATCGTTTATAATTCAGAAGATTTGTCAACCAAAACTGTTGGCAAAAGTTTTCCCGAGTAATTCCATAAATCCGGGGACAGTCCCTGCACTGGTCAAGATAAGTTAGGCGGGCTACTACCAACACGGTGACGTGAACACAACGGTACGAGCGACATGCTTGCGGTGGACGTCTGGTCGCATCTGCCACGCATATCTTTAGGTATGTGTAAGGTTGAAGTTGTTACATTGTACCAAGTACCAGAACTAAATTTCTTAGATTAAATTTTACTTTGAAGTCATGTGATTTAGATGATATATTATTTAGATGAGTTTGAAATCGTTCATCATACCTATTTCATAAATTAAAGTCTGCGTTTAAAATAATATAGTTTTTATAAATTAAGGACGGATGCTTGCTTGCTGAAATTTTACTTATATTGAAAATAATAAGTTTTAAATTTTCACATATAGATATTATTTATGTATATTATAGCTAACATGAATAAGAATAAGGTCAGTCGTGGCGCAGTGACACAAGTATTTGACTATAAACGAGGCAGATTGTGGATTCGATTCCCAATCGAAGGAAGGAAATATTTTAATTTCTTGGCTCTGGTGTCGAGGCAAAAACGCGGCATTGACTGTTGAGTTTCATTACTCAATACACAATGCCTTCATCCAGAATTCGGCGGAAAGTGGGGAGTGGAGGTCTTAACATTAGGCTCCCTCCGCCTACCCTGCTACATGACAGACGGAAAGCAAAGTAATTATATAATCGTTCCGTTTCTTCCTTTTGAGATACGGAACCCTTAAAACGAACAAAAAAATATGTTTTATATAAAATAAATAATAGATAACGTAGCTACCTAATTGCGTTGCTCCAGCTACATGTCGAGTTAACAAAGGGGGAAGCGGTACATGCGAGACGTGGCCAATAATCACGTATCTGCTGCTGTTAAGTATTTAGTGCAGGAAATTGAGCTCCGTAGTAGGTACAAGTTAGATTCTCAAACATTTGGTGAACTTCTTGAATATCTTCAGTTGCAATCGAAATTAGTTTTTGACATTTATTTTTAACTTAAGTTTATCGTTCCAAAAAAATCTTTTTTTTTATGCAATTGCATTTTTAATAATGTATAATGTATGTTAATGCTAAGTAAATAAAAAAACTAGAAAGAGAGAGAGAGAAAATGGAAGGTTGGCACGCTCGTTCCCACACAGCAGGTAGGCAGAGGGAATCTTCCTTCTGAAAAAGCCATGAAGTGAAGAGAACAAATAGAATATATAGAATAAGAATAGAATATATAGAATATAGTATAAGAAGAGAAAGGAAAATAATTATAAATTTATTTTTAACCTAATACGCATTTTTATTTATGGTTCCCCACTTTTAGAGGATTACAAGGAATTCAGTTTTGAATGGCGGAATTTGTCTGTTTGTCTTCGTAGTACGGGGAAACGAAAATTATTTATTCTGCAGAGTACGAGGCGAATCTACAATCATCTAGGTTACTAGGGTGCAGGGGCACGAGTGTGACAGTAAATGCAACTGGGTGTGAGTTCGATCCAACTCGAGAAAATGAAATATTAATTTTAATTTATATTTTTATTTCCTCGCTCCGGTATCGAGGCAAAGTGTGGCAATGAGTTTCGCCACTCAACACGCATAGTCTCCAGAATTCGGCAGAAAGTGAAGAACGAAGTGTCTAAACACTAGGTTCCCTTTACCTGCACTGGGATTCAGCGTGAATAATATATACTGATTATATAACAATGTACTAATCAGTTGTAGTCAATGCATCAATAGCAGCAATAGGAGCAGGTGTCCTTACAAACGGGGATATGATTACCGTGGACGCTGCACTACTTCAACACTTCCTGTAAAATGGACGCGATTCATTTTAAAGGTGTTTATGTTTTCCACCTCATCTGTAGATATTTTTAACAAATAAGTGTAGTTAGCTATCAAGCATCATTTTTAAAACGCAAAAAAAAAATATGAATTCATAATTTTTTTAGAGGCTGTCGCGTCGTAGCTCAGGGGCACAAGGGGCACTGTAAACCGACGGTTGTGGGTTCGATCCTCACTCAAGAAATGAATTATTATTCATTAAATTATATCGTGCTTCGCTCTTGCATCAAAGCAAAAGCCCGGCGTTGAGTTCCGCCACTCAACAAAAGTAGGAATGTTTTTACACTAGGTTCCCCCTGCCTACCCTTTTGTGTGCGGTATACGATGTGACATTGTTATTATTATTATTATAATATAATTGAATAATAGATTTCGTTAAGAAATTTAGCGAAGCTAATTTAACTAGAGACTTGACACCTCTCATGGGAAATTACGAGCATTGTGCGTAAGTACCTAATACTTTGAAAAGTTTCAAGATTATTTATATTATGAAACATTCTTCCGTTATATTTATTGGTGACATTATGGCGTGAAGTAAGCTTGACTACTATTTTGGATATATTTCTAGTTGCATTATTGTATTTTCATATTATTTTATTATACTTTATTTTTTGTTTAACAGTAGAAAATAGGCATATAAAATAGCTTATTTTCTTTGTTTCTTTTTAGTTTCACGCTGTATCCCGCATAATATATCCACACCGATTTCGGCGATGGCGACTCCTTGCATGTGTCACTTTATTTTACTTTATTTTGGTGAGCTCTTATGTGACTCGCTAAGCCGAATTTGGTTTTGAAAATTCGTTTACAGGACGCACAGTACAGTTGGCCAGCATCGTTAAATGTATAGGTGTAGGAGGGTTTGAGTTGAGTCTTCCGTAATTGGCGTTTGGCATCGTGATCTCCTAAGCGCTTTTTTTCGTACTCGTCCACATTTTTATGAACGATGCGTCGCCATTCCGGTCTGAGACGTGCTCGCTCCTCCCAGCACTCTGCCTGTATGTTGCAAGCCACAAGGTTACGCTTGAGTACGTCCTTATAACGTAAATATTGTCCGCCTTGTTTTCGTTTTCCATGGGTAAGCTCTGAGAAAAAGACTGCTTTAGGCAATCTGTCGTCATCCATCCGCAACACGTGACCACACCATCTTAGCTGCTGTTTCATAATAATTGCTTCTATACCCGACAAACCACATCGACGTAGAACTTCAGTGTTTGTAACACGATCCTGCCATTTTATTCCTAAAATTGACCTTAGACACTTAAGGTGAAATGTGTCCAGCCGCTTAATGTCCGCTTTATAGCAGCACCACGTCTCAGCAGCGTACAATAAGGTAGGCAGAACTATTGCTTTGTAAACTAATATTTTAGTTTGCAATTTAAGGTCGTGGGAGTTTCAAACACGCATCCACAGTTTACCAAAAGCTGCTGCAGCGCACGCTATTCGGGCAGGTATCTCTGATGCTAAGGTGTTGTCGTTTCTTATTCGGCTACCTAGATATTTAAAGTTTGAGACCTCCTCTAACACGGTGCCATGTAGTGAAATGTCATAATCATCCTTACATCCACCACGGGGAGGTTGTTTTAAAACTTGGGTCTTACTAGTGCTTATAACCAAGTCGAATCGTTGACATGAGGCCTGTAACGAGTCTACATAGTCTTGAAGCGACTCGACTGAATCGGCCATGAGACAAACGTCATCGGCATATAAGATGTCCAAAATGGATAAGTTGGTGACTAGACGTTTGGCTCTGAATCGAGAAAGATCAAAAACGCTTCTGTCCATTCGAGAGTTTATCTGAATTTTGTCATTACAAGATCTCATTGCATCCCTCATTACTGCAGCAAAGTATAAAGAAAATAAAGAGGGAGCCAAAACGCAGCCCTGCTTTACACCACTAGAAACTCGAAATTGATCCGAAAAGCCATCTCCGTGCTGGACTCTTGCCTTCATATTGTCATGAAACTGGCGTATTAAATTTAAAAGCTTCACTGGACAACCTGCCTTTTCTAGAACAATCCAAAGGGCGTCACGAGGTATCCTGTCGAAGGCTATTTCTAAATCGACAAAGCACATGTAAAGCGGACGGTATTGTTCCAGACTAATAACTAATAACATAATAATATAACTGAGTAGGCAAAAGTAGCCTGAGAACCTAATGTTAAGATACTCCGTTCCCATTAGGACACTTTTGTTCCTCATGTTTATTTTCAAGCGTGAGGACCTAGTATTAAGATACTCCGTTCCTATTAGGATATTTTTGTTCCTCACGTTTATTTTCAATACACGGTATATATAAGAGATTTTTTTTGTAACTTCACGCTGTATCCCACACATAGCAGGCTAGGTAGAAGGAAACTGGGAACCTAGTGTTAAGACACTTAACTGTTAACTGGCCTCGATAATTATTTATTTAACTTAGCTAACTGGGTATAATTTTTGTTTGGAAATGTAATCTTTCAATTTTTTTTTTTGGAAGTTATATATCTCTTACATAATTATCGATCGATATAATATGTCTGTCAATTATTTTTCTTTGTTATCGCTTCTTTGACCTACTTTTAAGATTTTTTTTAGATTGTAAGATAAATTAACTGTACTGAATATAGAACTTTATATACCTACTTTTATTATTACGACCGCTGTAACATTAATATAAATAAATAAAAGTATTGTTTCAGAACAAAATTCACTTATTAGGCTACTTTAGTACCAGACGACCTTAGCAAGTGCGATTTAATTATATAGACCGAGTTGTGATGTTCACAAACTTAGGGGAAGTTTCAAAGACAGTCCCTTGAGACTCCTTTATGCAAACTAGGGTAATTCCTTTGGTAGGAGTCACACAACCTTTACCAATAACTCATTGAATCTTCAAACGTGTCGAGTCTTAGTTGTTTGTCAGGATAACATTACATTTCGTAAATTAAAATGAAATATTTGGAGAACTGAAACTAATACGAAAGCTAAGGAAATCTCTTTTTAGTTATATCTGTGCAAGCCTATTGTTAGAGGCCAGTCGTGGCGCAGGGGCACAAAATGTGACGTTAAACGTGACGGAGTGTTTTAACACTAGGTTTCCTCTGCCTTGCTGTGTGCGGCTCATAGCTGATTTAGCACTTCGAAATATCCAAAATATGTTACTTAAGTACCTAATTCAAAATATGTTTAACTAATTTGAGTAAGCTCAAATTATTTTTTTATGTATAAAAATAATTCAAATAAAAAAATAATATTTAAATACTTATTTAAAATGGTTTTTCATTGCAAACAGTGGGTTAGATAATAATATAATTACACCTACACCGTTATTGAGATAATAATCTTTAATAATATTTATATTTATCTTTGTAATCTCAGCTCATGTAGAAATAAATATTAATCTGATGAATTAATTTCTGTAACATTTTTAAATATATTAATTTTTTTAAAGTTGTTTGTATACTGTAAGTAGTTCAAAGAGCCATTGTGGCGCAGCGGAACAGGATAAGTCCTGGGGACGCGATGTTCTCGATTTCCACTCGAGATAATGATTTATTTTAATTTCTCCATGCTGATATGAAATAGATCTACTAGGTGCTTGTGATAGTTAAACTATACCTGAAATATTCTCTGAAATCAATTCAGAGTGAGTAAATACTAAGATATTAATAATAGGTTGTGGGCTTGATATTAGTATCTCTTTGTATAGGATCACTTCGTTGCCCGTTTGTCGGTCTGTCAAGACCATATATCTGGAGACCACGTGGACGTATCAAGCTGAAATTAATATCGAATAATTAGGTTTAGGTGAAGGCAATCAAAAGATACGAGCATTTATGCATTGATTTTGCTGCATTTTGTACGAAATTTGCCGTGTAGTCAAATCTATCCCGTGGATCTACAGAAGTTTGGCACGAACTCAGTTCGGTTTACATATTTACAATATAAATAAAGGAAAAAAATCGAAAAGTAATGAAAAGTGAATTTTACAGAAACTTCATTTCATACAAAATGAGTACATATGCCCGTAAACTTAAGCTTGTCAACTTTTATAAATTGTAATTCTCGTTTAACTACAATCCTGAAATTGGTACAAAAACCTCAGTGTACCAGTTCGATTCGCACTTAATTAGGTTTTTTATATCCTAATTCGGTTAAGAGGTAACGATTTTAAATTTTCATACTGCCATGATTCTGACAAACTGTTAAAGTTATAATTTTAATATAATTTTTTGATATTTCTTACAATAATTTTGCATAGAGAAAAATTATTGGTATGATTTTATTATTACTATCATATAGTTTCCTTTAAAATTCGACAAATGTCCATATCTGTTTTAATAAAGAAGTAAAAACCAACTTTACGGGTGTTCCCGCTGAGGCAATGAGTGCTCTTTAGGGTTAATTGAGTTAGTTGTCTTATAGTTTGAGTAGGTTAACAGACATTCCGGAATATTTGGGTAAAATATTTTTTTATGAGATATTGTTAAATTATAAAACTTTTTACTTTGTTTAGTAAGCCATAGTTAAGTCAGATTTACTTGTATCGATGTGTGATAACAATCTTCAAAAATCAAGCGAAAATGAGCACGTGTAATATTTTTTTAATTATCTACCTAATATATTCTTTAAAACAAGTAATTTTATTCATATAATTGAAACCTTCATTAAAAGTAAATATATAAAGTTGATATGTTGAAAAAATAAATAACAGATACCAACATTACAAGATACATTCTGCGAATATGTGTAAAGAGAATAGGTATAAAAGAATATATTACATACGTCAAGCTTTATGCTTTCCTTTGAAATAGCATGACGTATTTTCACAAAAGATATGAATAACATTCGCTTTATTCCGGATTATATCTTTAGTAAAACAAAATCTGGTGTTGTGTTGAGAAAATCAAAATAGATTAATGAATATTCTTGGCTGAGCTTTTGTTTCTTTTATATAGCAAATTTAAAAAAAAAATGAAAGACAACTAAAAGTAAAGTAAAACTTTGAGGCCATTCGTGGCGCAGTGGCACGAGTGCAGTGTGACTGTAAAACCGACTGGTTGTGGGTTCGATCCCCACTCGAGGAGATGAAATATCTACTTAAATTTATATTTCCATTTCTTCGCTCTGGTGTCGAGGTTAAGCGCGGCGTTGAGTTCTGCCACTCAATACGCAATGCCTCCAGAATTCGGCAGAAAGTGGGGAATGGAGTGTCTTAACACTAGGTTCCCTCTGCCTACCCTGCTGTGTGCGAGATACAGCGTGAAGCTGATAAAACTTTACTATACGATTAAATTTTTTCTGTGACTACTATTTTTTGCATAACTCACCTAATATCGATACCAAAGGAAATAGCTTAATTTATAAAATACAATATAGCATGATATAAGAACTTAAGATTAGAAAAGGAGTATGGTTAAAGGCATTTCTGAAAAAGAATGGTTTAGACTTCATTAGATTTCTTTTGGCAAACACTTTGGTGATAAATGATATCGAGCGCCTGAAGATGGAGATTGACCGGCAAAACCGCTTGTAATAATTATAATATAACAGATATGCAATATCTTCTATTGCTAGAGAAATCTAAACAGTTATAAATAAAAATTTAATCAAAAAGCAAGCTTTTATTCAAAAGGTAGGTGCGGTATGTACGCATACAAATTAAAACAAAATGAATTTTTTGCGTGATACAAGCTTTTGCAATTTCGTAAAATTATTGTTTAGATTTTACCACAACATACATTTTGAATAAAAGCTTGTTTTTCAATTTTTAATGAATATTTTATTATATACCTAGTAAAATTTCTTTATATGAATAACAGTAATTCCCTGACTGGATGGAAGTTGATGTTACTTATTTTAAAAAAATATATTGATGTTATCTATTTTAAAATGATAAGAAGTTCTAAAATCTGTACTTTATAAGTAATAACTTTTTACATTAAAAAATTACTATGAATATAAATGAAATTTAATTTTAATAGGAAAGTGAAATATAGTCAAATCTCCTTTCATTATTCACTTGATATACTAATTGACAAGAAAATGTTTAAATATTTAAACTTTTTTAGTTTAAATATTTAAACTTATATGGTAAATATTTTAAATCCAGACACTAAATCATACTGATTAAAATTAGACGACCAAGATGGCGATGATAAAAGTGAATAAAAGATAATAATTAAATTTATTTCACTGTCACTGGACCCAACCGCAGATTCTTTATTATGTAAATGTTCGAGTAACTCTCTAGCATCGTCTAGACTTTGTAAAGTCTAGTAGGTACCACAAATTACTGTAAAATATTTAAAAAAAGTTGCACCCTTTTATTAAATAAACATTTTTAAGTATAATCTTTAAAGAAAAATATATTTAAGGTAGTTTTTTTTCTATTTAAAAATCTAGGGATCAGTCGTGCCGCAGAGGCACAGGCGTGTAATTGTAAACGCTATAGTTTGTAGCTTCACGCTGTATCCCGCACACAGCAGGGTAGGCAGAGGGAACCTAGTGTTAAGACACTCCGTTCCCCACTTTCTGCCGAATTCTGGAGGCATTGCGTGTTGAGTGGCAGAACTCAACGCCGCGCTTAACCTCGACACCAGAGCGAAGAAATGGAAATATAAATTTAAGTAAATATTTCATCTCCTCGAGTGGGGATCGAACCCAGAACCAGTCGGTTTTGCAGTCACACCTCGTGCCGCTGCGCCACGACCGGCCTCAGTTTGTGGGTTTATCTCTCATTCGAGGAAATGACATATTTAATATTTCCATTTCCTTAATTGAGAACCGCCGCTTTATAAGCAATGCCTCGAGGATTCATTGGAAAATGGGGAACGGAATGTCGTAACACTCTCTGTCTACCTATCTGTATAAGTTATGTGCGGGATACAGCATGAAACAAAAAAAAGAAACTGGCTTTTTGTAGTTTTCACATGTTACAAATTGTGAAAAATCATTTCTACATGATACCTTTGTTGATTATTTACTTACATACATAATTAATAAAACAAACGTCACTATAAAAAAATAGTAAATAAGTAATAAAGAAAGATACAATTTTTAGTTTTATAATTAGAAAATCTTCCACTGGCCAACTAAAATGTCTAATATTTCTCAAGTTCTCAGCCATCAGCAAAGTTTTTGTCGTAAAATTGGACACATAATACGAAACCCTAGCAGATACTAATCCATAGATGAGTCGACGCTCTCGTAGAAACATCTGCGGCCCCGATAACAACAGTGACAACGAGCGAAACAAAAACGAAATGAGAAAGGTTTGGCAAGTAGTATTGTGGCAAGTTGAGATGTTGCAAGCCTGCACCATTGTGATCTAGATCTATCTGTTCGGGTTGTATATATGTAATACGTATATTTGTTGTGAAATTTTTACTTAAAATAACAATTAAAATGGATTCAAATTCTATTCTTATTTTACATACTATTTAACAGTTACAGACAGTACAAAAAAAATACTTAAAACATTCTTAAATAATTTTAAAAATGGTTTAAATAACTTTTTGTTTACAAAAACATTACTACATATTATGGACAATCAAAAATTTTAAATTATAAATATTTTATTTTGTTTTCGTGAGATGAAAGCGCATGTGTCACATACACAATATAATAATTGTTAATATCTAGTTATCACTGTATTTTATACATGTAAATGTAAAAAAATAATGTTTTCTTATTACTTACAATTTAACATAATAAAATTTTGCTATATATTATTTATAATAATGAAGATGTTGCATAAATTCTTATTAAAGTAACACCACCACTGCCATCATCTTCATCATTAGAAAGAAGTATACTTGAAAATCGTTTAGTTAAATGTCAACATAACTTTAACTTTTCCTAACAGTATAAGTATTTGCCAGCCCAAAATAATTATTTTTATTATAGTTTTAGATTTATAACTTGGAGAATAGATTCTGGCACTAAGCTCTCTCCGCCTACCAAGCAAAATGGGAGAGATACGTAAAGATAAATAAAAATATATAAAATATGTCAGCGATCAATTTTATATGTAGGAAGCCAGTATTATAACTGAACAAAATCATTAAATTTTAAAGTCTGAGTTTCCTAGCCCAGTATTAAGAGGCGGAATAAGCGCCATTATGTAAACTT
The DNA here is from genome assembly GCA_013421005.1 of Heliconius erato x Heliconius himera. Lineage (NCBI taxonomy): Eukaryota > Metazoa > Arthropoda > Insecta > Lepidoptera > Nymphalidae > Heliconius > Heliconius erato x Heliconius himera. The sequence goes on along the minus strand of JAATLQ010038488.1, from coordinate 37,800 downwards.
TTAATGAAGGCTGCAGCACAACAATGCACTGCTACGATACGTGCGGTTTCCCTCCGCTGCTATGTTTATCGTTAGCGTGTACTTTATCAATGAAATGAGAAATAAATAATATTTCTACATATTACAGTTATCGGTTTAGAGATCATGAATTTTAATTTATTATTTACTTTTTATTCAGCATCACGCTGTGTTCAGCATATTGCAGGGTATGCGGAAAGAGCCTAGGGTTAAGACACTCCGCTCCACAATTCCAGCCGAATTCAGAAAGCATTGCGTGTTGAGTGGCGGAATTCAACGCTGCGCTTTGCCTCCACACCAGAGTGAAGAAATGAAAATATTAAATATCTCATTTTCCAGAATGGAAATAGACAACCTGCCGCGATTACAGTAACACGCTTATGCTCCTGCCCCACGATTGGTCTCAATGTGAGATTTTTTTCACTTTCAAACCTTTTTATTTATTTTTGTTGCAATTAATGGGTTATAATACATTATATACACAGTAATAGCATTACATTTTATTATTTATTTAGTAAAAAGTTCTATAATAATAATTATGTGGATTATTTTATCTAAATAAATATAACAGTGTCGCGAAGTCGGACTGTGTCAAATTATAACGATATTGGTTATGGGTTCCATCTCCGTGTGTTGTGGTGTTTTAGTATACATAGTGCGTTGGATTCCGTCTGTCAACACAGAATATCTTAAATTCGGATAGAAAACGGGAAATAATGACAAGAGTTTTTGTGTCTACTTTTGTTTATGCAGGATGATGTGTGACGTTGAAAAAAGGTTAAATAAGGTCCAATGCTTCGAAAATTCGACGGAAAGTAGGTAACGGAGTGTCTTAACAATAGGTACCCTCTGTTTACCCTGCTATAAACTGTATACGGCGTGAACCTAAAAAAAACAGCAGAAAAAACACAATGGCCACGCGTAGACTAGAAGCAATCAATTTCACTTATCTATACAATTATTCAACTACCGTCATAATGTGGGTTTCGAGTCGATCCTTTGTCTGCAATCGAAATACTAAGCGAGTGATTTAAGATTATGGTGTGGGATAATGCGTCCAATCCGGTTACGTCGCAGCTCAGGTGTGATAAAAATTCGCCGCGAAATAACCTATTTTATATCCGTAATAATTCTTACAATATCCGGGTCAAATGTCATTGTTATTATAATTTCCTTTTTTTCAGCTTCACGCTGTATCCCGCACACAGCAGGGTAGGCAGAGAAAACTTCGTGTTAAGACACTCTGTTCCCCACTTTCCGCCGAATTCTGGAGGAATTGCGTGTTGAGTGGCGGATCTCAACGCCGCGTTTTGCACGACACCAGAGCGAAGAAATGGAAATATAAATTTAAATAAATATTTCATCTCCTCGAGTAGGGATCGAACCCACAACCAGTCGATTTTGCAGTCACACTTTGTGCCTCTGCACCACGATCGCCCTCACTGTTACTATTTATTTCTTTTTTATATTATTTATGAAATATCTGTGAAAACTCATTACGTGGCTGGAAGCTTAACAATTCCACTGTCAAGAATATACCTATTATGTACTGAAAAGACTGAACTGAAGGGAGAGTTTCAGTTTGCTCATGCAGTTAGGCATTTATTAATTCATTGAAAACCATAGACTGTGTACAAGTTAATTAAAAACAGCTGTATAATAAAGCTTACTTTATTATATAGTTGTTTGATTTTCTTTATAAAACTCAATGAATATAATTGCACTTATGTTATTTAATATCATATGAACTAAAAGAATTGTATATCTTAATTATTCATTAATTATTGCAACTACTTCAACATTTTTATTATTTACAAGGAAAAGTAAACCGTCTAAATAGTTGCTGCTTAGACGATCATTCACGAAGGGCAATTTTGAAACAATTTTATTTAACCTAATTGAATTTGAATTTAAATAAAAAAATAAATCAGCTTCACGCTGTACCCCGCACATAACAGGGTGGGCAGAGGGAACTTAGTGTAAGACACTCTATTCCCCAGTTTCTGTCGAATTTGAATTTGAACCCATTATTTCTGCGCGTTAAATGGACTAGGAGACTAGCTTCGTCGCCACATCAATTTTATTTATCTAAAGTCTAGACAAGTGTAAACCTATACGATAAAATTTATAACACTAATCGTATAATAACAATTTATCAATTTATTTACGTAACTGAGCTGTCGCTATTCAGATCTAGTGCATACATATGTATCTAATTAGCAAAGTTAAGTATTAAGTTAATACCCAGACTAAGAGATAATTCATCGAGTCACTTTTACTAGTTTATATTATGACTTTGAGATATTATAATTTATTACAAAATAAAAAAATGCATTATAAAACAATGGATCTATAATTGTTTTTTTTTTATTTAAAAAAATATATATATTAATTCAAGCATTTATAATCTACTAGTGGCCGCCTGTAATTTAATTTACGTGGATTTTATGGCCCTTGCCGAATTCATAATTATATCAATTATAATCAAAAACAGATTCTTTTAACAATTAAAATTGCCTATGATATTGAATAATATGCTGAGATAGTATTTTTTATACCTTAGTCCACTTTTGTGGTTATTTATCAGATGTTCCAGATTTTCAATTTTTATATGTCAATGGAAAATGGAAATGAAAATTTTAATATATTAATGGAATCTGTCACACTAAATAATCTTTACCTAAGCGACATTTTATTATTTGTTATTGTTTAGCGGGACTATTATGGTTGTTCAGCAGATATTCCAGATTTTTAATTTTTAGTTTAAATTTTAGTAAAACTTTTTTTCAGCTTCACGCTATATTCCGCATGTAGGAAGAAGGAGCCTGGAGTTAAGACACTCCGCTCCCTATTTTCCAATTCCTGGAGGCATTGCGTGTTCAGTGGCGGATTTCAACGCCGCGCTTTACTTCGACACCAGAACGAAAAAATGAAAAAAATAAATTTTTAATCTACTCGAGTGAAAATCGAACCTGTCGCGTTCACAGTCTCACGTTAGCGCCCCTGCGCCACGACTGGCCTCTAAAAAAAATACTTTGTTGCAGTAAAGAAATAATTGTTTTTAAAACAAGACGAGGACGTTCGCAAAGCAATGTACCGTAACTATAACATACTCGTGCACGTTTCTCTGAGCAGCATTTTTGGTCCAGTTAGCCCGTTTAAACGGACTCTAATGAATATATGACAGGAAGAAATATAAAATAAAACAATAGGTTTTATTTTATATTTCTTGGAAAGACAATGTATTGTATGCTTCTTTGAATTGTATATTGTTTTTTTTAATGATAAGATAATATTTCTATAGCAGTGTTTATTTGTTAGCTCTCTCGGTAAATCTATCGTATCGTAGTGGAACAGCATCTGATTATAAACGCGATACTTGTGGCTTCGAAACTACTCGTGGGATCTCTTTTTTATTTTCTACTGAAAAAATGCTAAACTTATAAATTATTTAATAAATTTAAACTCAAAATAAATAAATATCACCACTCAGGTGACCTGGTTCACTTGTGAACTTTCCTGTAGGTTATAGAAATATATATCTACTCCGATTTTTTCAGTGAAAGTAATATAAAACTTTAATATAGAAGCCAGTCGTGGTGCAGGGGCACATAGTGCGACTATAAAACCGACTGGTTGTGAGTTCGATCCCTACTCGAGGAGATGAAATATTTCCTTAAATTTATATTTCCATTTCTTCGCTCTGGTGTCGAGGCAAAGCGCGGCGTTGAGTTTTGCCATTCAACGCGCAATGCCTCCAGAATTTGGCAGAAAGTGAAGAACGAACTGTCTTAACACTAGGTTCCCTCTGCCTATCCTGCTGTGTGCGGAATGCAGCGTGAAGCTGATTTTTCTTTTATTTTTTATTTATTTCAATAGTTATTCGGGTCTGATAAGAAAAGCAACGAATTTAAAACATATACGCTCCTTGTTTATCAATTACATTGTCAAGTTAAGATATTAAATTAAAATATCTTTTCATTACAAAGATTGTTGACCTCAGATCGTCCGATTCGATGATGAATGAGTTCACAATTCACTGGCTACTCGGTCATGCATCAGTAGGTATGAGATAAGGTGTGGCGGACAAGAGAATCTATGGGGAACCAATGTTGTGGCTGTTTACATACTGTTCTTGATATACTTCATCTTTATATCTGTAAAGTAAATATAAAAAAATATTATAATAAAAAATAAGGTTGTCATTAGAAAAAAAAAGATGATTTGTATCTAAATATGTTCTGTCTCATACAGTGGATAAACATAAATATAATATCAGATTAGCAAATATAATAGGGAAAAAATATATTCCTAGAATGATCCGTTGATATTGAAATACAAAAACATCTAAATTTCAATGGAGAAGACGGTTGGAAGCTTTCCACAACCTGGGACTCACTTTGAAAAAAAATTAAGTCTCTAACCCACACTAGAGGATAAGATGCAGTCAGTCAGCTTATTTTGCATGAACCCAGGGCATTACAGTTAGCGGCGGTTTGATATAATAATGCTACATCAGTCTACGCGTTTTTAAAAGATCTATAAAATTAAGTATACGTGATCGAAGAATCGCGAAAAGTAAAGATCTTATTAAGAAAATTGACTATTTCTTATATTACGTGACCACTCTTGAATATATTTTGAAGATATTGAAGATATTTTCATATTAATTGCCTCCATAAATAAGTGTCTCCTTAAAAAAATCGAAATCTTCTTGTTTTAAGTAACGATGTCAACAACCTTGTATGTTGTATAATACAGATAATAGACGATAATTGAATATCGTCGATTATTCCCGTTAGTAAGCTGGAGACACACCGGGCCGCAGCTGCAATCACCTAATGACGCGCAGCGGTTACCCAATTACGGGAATTGCTGCATTCAGCTTTTTAATTTTGCAGAATCGAGTATTCGTACTGTTTTACAACTTTATGGTGATTTAAGCATACACAAACAGAGTTAATTAGTTACTTTTAATAAATTTGGTAAATATTTATAATGAAATTATTTGGGATTTTAATAGTATGATAAATTATAATTAATAGTAATGTTTTAATAGGATATTTTACATTATTATTTATTTATGACGTTATACAACAAAACAAGTTATGTATTGTTTTCAATAAAGCAAATTCAGATTGATGGATTAAATTTTAATTTTTAAAAACATATTAAACTGATTTAAAAATGACCATTTTCATTTCAAATTAGTTTAACGTGCGTTCAAACAAGCTAACGTTATTTTAATGCACGCTACTTTGAGTGGACTCGGTCTCGTTCAGAATTTCAAAGGCCAAAAACAGCCACGGAATCCCTATTATGTAAATCGACGCTACCTACACTTTGTAACCCGAGCGGGGCTACCCTTCTGTTAATTATAGCACCTTATAAAATTATAGCAATTCCAGTTTATGAAATACAAAAGGCAAAGTGGATTTATGCCAGACCAGTTAACAGGCACGCGATGTCGTCTGCATGTACTTTAGAAGTTGGTTGGATGTGAAAAAAATAAGAATATAAAAAAACAATTTCTTAGAATGCAATAAAGTTAAATATAAATTTTAATTTTAAGAAGTTTCAGTTCATGAATTTCGACATAATTAGTCTAACTGTTTCTGGAACAATGTGTTACAGAATAACTAATGTTATATATGTATGTACTGTGAAGTCAACATTAAAATTTTGAACTATCAATCTGATATTGGTATTGCAATAACAACTTCACATGCTCGTCTAAGTTGAGATATCGGATTCCTAGCGCGTTTCAGCGAGTGAGCGTACGTGCCGAGCGAGCCCCAACATAGGGTCCAAATGTAAGATAAGAAGAGGCCATTGTGTCCCGAATGCACTCAAAGTCTCTGCAAATCTCAAAACATCTAAACTTGGACTTGGGATGTAACGATGAAAGTTAGGTTGAGAGCATTCAGCTTAGCACGACTAAGTAGAGTTCCTTAAGAATAACTAATTACCAATAACTATTATAATTGATGAATAATATAGTTTATTAATTATTTCTTAGTATTTATTTTACTAGATGAATCGTTAAGTATTTGATTTTTTTTTAGATTAGATTAGACCTCAAGATAAAAAACGGAACTTATATACGAGCACTATATTGTCAGTCCTGTCTGTTCTGTCTACTGAAATTTCTAGATCTACGGTCCCTTGGACCACACAAAGGATTAAGCTTCTAAGTTAATGTACTCAAAAGATGCGAGCATTTATGCATCGCTTCTATTTCATTTTATATGAAATACATCGTGTAATCAAAACCTACATGGTACTTTCTGTGTACCTACAGTTATGATACAAATAAAGGAAAGTAGTCGCGGAAAGATGTATATTCATATTAATAGAACAAAAAAAAGAAAGATGACTTTCTAGGTGTATTATAAAGTTTAAGATTTATTTTATTTTAAGATAAAAGAAGAAAATAAAATTCAAACACACAGCGTGAGTTTATTTCCCTACGTGATTTCGCGTATAACTGAAATGCAAAACCAATAGTGGATCTATCACACGAACAAACAGTAATCATTGTAACCTTTTTTGTTACGAAACAATAAAAAACGACAACTTGTGTCTACTGAAATATATTGTAAATATTGTCTACTGAAGATTGTTAAGTTGTTAATAGTATTTCAAATTTTAGCACTAACTTTTCCAATTAACGTTGCTCCTCGTCTCACTACCATTTAATATTAATAGTCAATTTCTAGAGTGTTATCTTAGTAGAATAAAATGAAGGTCAGTCGTAGCGCGCTAACAGCCGAACATTTGGGCCCACACGCGTGCGACTGTAAGCGTATCAGGTTGTAGGTTCGATTCTCATTTGAGGAAATAAAATATATCACAATTTTATTCTCATTACTCAACATGCAATGCCTTCAGAATTTGGCGTATTTATAAGGAACGGAAGTATCTTTATAGGAACAGAGTTACACTAGGTACCCAGGTTCCCTCTGTTTACCATGTCATGTACAGGGTACTGCGTGAAACTAAAAAAAATATATATACGCGCAAATTGTGAACCAAATGTTTTTTAACACTTACAATTATTTTATTTTCATACCTTTAAAATAAATAAATATAAATTTGTCAGTATATAATGAAAACGTGTGGTTTAAATTTTGTTACTTTACGCATTTCCCAACTAATGTCGAGATAAGCAAAAAGAATCTTGGAATCTAACATTGGATAATCTGTTACTTCGTTCTCAGTTAATCACCAAGAGGTGATTTATTCATTTCTAGATAATAACCAGTTATATTTTGTATAAAACATATAAAATATAATTGATCTTTAATATTTTAAGTTATAATTGTAGAATAAGTTTCTCAAAATATAGATTATTGAAATATAAAAGATTCAAGTTAAATAACTCAGTCGTAACGGTCCTACTTGTTTGGAACGCTTTAACAAGATAAATTTATAACTTTTTAATGTTTTAAAATTTTCGTTCGTTTGTATTATTAAATAAATTATTCTTGATACTTTCATTTTCATATGTTCATGATTTTAAAAGTTATAAATAGAACATGTTGTTTGGACTTTCAGTATTTAGAATTTTGTATAATTTTGAACTTCTTAAGTATCATTTTGAATTAGTAGTAGAGATTATTTACTAGAATTGAATTTAAACTGCCTTTAAGAGGGTTTCGTAGCGCATCGTGTGACTGTAAGCTTGACGGTTGTCGGATCGATTCCCACTCGGAGAGTTTTTAATAGTAAAGGATATCTTAGTATAAAAACGGAAGCCCAACTCATGTTAAAATTTTTATTTATGAACTTTTTTACTTTTGAATATACAAAGTGCACACAAAATTGTACAAAAATTTTTCAACATGAAAAATGATCTCATAACTACGCTGGTATTTGGAAAACATCTTTTAATTAATTTTAACTTTCCATGCTTTTCTTTGTGGTGCTGCGCAACTAAAGGAGGCTACGAACTTTCTTAATAAGACAAAACTATGATGGTAGAATTAAAGTATACTTTTTAATCTTATTTTTAATACTATGTTCATTTCGCGTATATTTTTTTAAATTTTATATGCACAATATTATAAACATTGAAATTTTTATAAGTTCGGTCAGAACAAACACCAATTATCACTTATTCATTTGTCAATAGTTAGATTAGGCAAGGATAGGCCTGTCGTGGCGCAGTGGCACAAAAGTGCGAGCGCGACTGGTTGTAGGCATATTATGTGTATTAGTGCTTAATATAAACAATAACATAATGTATTTTTTTTATTTTAAACAAACATATGAATTTAAATTGATGTCTTATTAAAGTTAAAATATCGGATAAGTGCGAGTCGGGCTTACCCACCCAGGGTTCCGTATAAAAATTGAGTTTGTGTTGTCTCAAGTTTTTTCTGAAATTCATGCTTTGATTAGACAGATCTTTTTCATTTAATACCTCACTCGAACTAGCGGCTTCAATACTAAATTTTGCCACCCTTTTAAGGCTATTATTTTTTAGAATTAAACCACAAATGTATAGTTTCTTGAACTAGTACTACCTGTAAATGCTAGCTTCCAAATTTCATAATTCTAGGGCAACAAGAAATACTCTATTAATTTTGACTCCCTTGATAGTGTCGAAATACGTGTTTTTTGCAATATAGACGGCGATATCTTTTTTTTTAGTAAGTCTAGAAATACATTTTTTTAGGAAATTATTAAGCCGTGGATCTGAGTATATAGTATGAATTTCAACTCGAAATCTCTAAACGTTACTGAAATAAACGTTCTTGACAGACAGACAGACGGACAACAAAGTGATCTTATAAGGTTACCTTTTTTCTTAAAAGGTACGGAACCCTAAAAAGAATATAGGCATTATATATATATATATATATATATATATATATATATATATATATATATATATATATATATATATATATATATATATATATATATATATATATATATATATATATATATATATATATATATATATATATATATATATATATATATATATAT
>JAATLQ010038488.1:0-28685 GCA_013421005.1 Heliconius erato x Heliconius himera | reverse complement strand
TAAGAAACATTCTATTGTCTAGTATATAGAGCAGGCGAGTTGTTCGGCAGTAATTTAAGATTATCTGTAGAGCTAATAGCGGCAGTTAGAATGACTATCCGGCGCGCACTGGACGGAACATTTGTCCGCGCGACAGCTCCAATTACCGGGAAATACCGGACTCATTCGTTGAAATACCTGAACGATTTACTATCTATGTGTACTTTTATGTGTTTCCGTCTGTTTCTTATTCTAAATTTGTTGATATGTTTCATTCGCGTCTCTTGCAAGTGTCTATAGTCTCTTCTGTTTGATGTAGAATTTAAGAACCTTGTTTAATATTGCTTAAATTGTACTATAATAATATAAGTGCCTGCAGAATACGGCGGAAAGTCGAGAACGGAGTGTCTTAACACTAGGTTCCATCTGCCTTCTCTGCTGTGCCGCTCACAGCAGCGCAACATACAGCGTGAAGCTGATTTAATTTTAATATTATAAAAATACTTAATCGGAATTAAGATACATAACGTATAAATTATCATAATAATATTTATATAGAATTTCACAATTACAAATTCAAAACAAATACATAGAAATATAAAAAAATGCGAATAACCATAATCTTATTCAATAAAAAGGGTCGTCCATACTATCGGAAATGTCAGTGTCAAATTTCTTGCGAGATGAGGGTCAAAATGTAACAAATGTATAATGTCTTACCTCAACCACTCTTGACAGACGTATTTGTGCCTCGTTTTTGCTATAGAATTGCTGCCTTAACGTTTCGCTATTATTTTAGATTTCTAATTGCAGTATTATTTTTTATTTTATTTCGAAGTGAGGATCGAATCCACAACACCAGTGGATTTTACAGTCACACTTTGTGCCCCTGGCCTGCCACGACTGGCCTCTTGATTCAAGGATTTTTTTCTTAAAGACTATTAATGATTTAAATCTGATCGTTTATTTACAATCAGATTTTACTTATTTAATACTGATATATTTAAAAAAAATAAATAAATTAGCTTCACGCTGTATCCCGCACACAGCAGGGTAGGCAGAGGGAACCTAGTGTCAAGACACTCCGTTCCCCACTTTCTGCCGAATTTGGAGGTATTGCGTGTTGCGTTAACTACTCCAAATTTAGTTTATACTACTCGAAATTTAGTTTTTAATATTTTTTTTACACCAATTATATATTCTGACCTTTGACAAATAAATAACTGATAATTGGTGACCGTACTTATTAAAATTACAATGTTTATAGAATTATGCAGATAAAATTTTAAAAAATATACGCGAAATGAACATAGTATTAAAAATAAGGTTAAAAAGTATACTTTAATTCTACCATCATAGTTTTGTCTTATTAAGAAAGTTCGTAGCCTCCTTTAGTTGCGCAGCACCACAAAGAAAAGTATGGAAAGTTAAAATTAATTAAAAGATGTTTTCCAAATACCAGCGTAGTTATTAGATCATTTTAATGTTGAAAAATTTTTGTACAATTTTGTGTGCACTTTGTAGATCCTAAGGTAAAAAAGTTCGCAAATAAAAATGTTTATATGAGTCGCCATACCGTTTTTACCCTTACTATTCAAAACTCCTCGAGTGGGCATCAAACCGATAACCGTCACATTTACAGTCACACACAGATTATGCCCATGTGCCACGAAGGCCTCTTAAAGGCAGTTAAAATTTAATTATAGCTAATAATTTCTAATACTAACTAAAAATAATATTTAAGTTCAAAAGTTCTAAATATCGAAAGTCCAAACAATATATTTACTATTTAAAACTTTTGAAATCATGAAGTAAAAAAAATATCAAGAAGAGTGTATTTATTTAATAATAAAAACGAACGAATAGGTGAATGAGTTCAATTAATTCTAAAAAGTTAAAAAGTTATACATTTATCTTGTTAAAGCGTTCCAAACAAGTAGGAGCGTTCTCGACTGAGTTATTTAACTTGAATCTTTTATATTTGAATAATCTTTAATTTAAGAAGCTTCTTCTAAAAGTATAACTTGAAATATTAAAGATCAATTATATTTTATGTCTACGAAATATAGAAATTAATAAATTACCTCCTGGTGATTAACTGAGAACGAAGTAGCAGGTTAACCTTAGTCTGATTCCAAGATTCTTTTTGCTTATCTCGACATGAGTTGGGAAATGCGTAAAGTAATAAAATTTAAACCACATGTTTTCACTAATGACAAATTTATATTCATTTATTTTAAAGGTATGAAAATGAAATGATGTTAAGTGTAATATAACAATTGTCTCACAATTTGCGCGTATGTTTGAGATATATATATACATATATATATATATATATATATATATATATATATATATATATATATATATATATATATATATATATATATATATATATATATATATATATATATATATATATATATTTTAGTTTCACGCATTACTCTTTACATGACAGGGTAGGTAAAGGGAATCTGGGGACCCAGTATAAAACTCTGTTACCATTAAGATACTTTCGTACCCTATAAATACGCCAAATTCCGGAGGTATTGCATGTTGAGTGGTGGATATCAACGCAACGCTTTGCCTCGTTACCAGAACGAAAAAATGAGAATATTAAATATTTCATTTCTTCGAGTGAAAATCGAACCCACAACCTGCCGCACTTCAGCTGCCGCACACAGTCGCACGCTTGCGCTACGACTTCGTCCGTACCTCCTTCATTTTATTCTACTGATATAACACCCCAGAAATTGACTATTGAGATTAAATGGTAGTAAAATGGGAGCAACGTTAGTTGAAAAAGTTAGTGCTAAAATTTGAAATATTATTAACAACTTAACTATCACATATATGTGTATGTTATCGTTTCTTATTGTTTTGTAACAAAAATGTTGACTTGATTACTGTTTACTCGTGTGTGGATCTATTTGTTTTGCATTTCAGTTTTACGCGAAGGCACGTAGGGAAATAAACTCACGCTGTGTATTTGAATTTGAATTTCGTTTTCTTCTTTATCTTAAACTAAATTATTTTAAAAATAAATCTTAAAACTTTATCTTAAAAATAAATGTTAAAACTTTAAGAATACTCCTGGGAAGTCATCTTCCCTTTTTTTTGTAATATTAGTATGAATATCCATCTTTTTATTTGTATCATAATTGTAGGTAGACAGAAAGTACCATGTAGGTTTTGATTACACGATGTATTTCAAATAAAATGAAATAGAAACGATACATAAATGCTCGTATTTTTTGAGTACATTTACTTAGAAGCTTAATCTTTTGTGTGGTCCAAGGGACCGTAGACATGGATATTTCAGCAGACAGGACAGAACTGGACGCATAACATAGTGCTCGTATTTTGGTATGTTTTTTTATTTTGAGATACGATAATCTAAAAAAATGCAAATACTTAACGATTTATCTACTGAAATAAATACGAAGTAATAATTAATAATCTATATCATTCATCAATTATAATAGTTATTAGAAATTAGTTGTTCTTAAGGAACTCTACTTAGTCGTGCTAAGTAGAATGCTCTCAACCTAACTTTCCTCGTTACGTCCCAAGTCCAAGTTTAGATGTTTTGAGATTTGCAGAGGCTTTGAGTGCATTCGGGACACAATGGCCTCTTCTTATCTTACATTTGGACTCTATGTTGGGGCTCGCACTGTCGGTCGCTCGGCACGTACGCTCACTCGCTGAAACGCGCTAGGAATTCGATATCTCAACTTAGACGAGCATGTGAAGTTGTTATTGCAATACCAATATCAGATTGATGGTTCAAAATTTTTAATGTTCATTTCAAGTAAAAATCATATATAACATTAGTAATTCTGTAACACATTTTTACAGAAACAGTTAGACTACGAAGAAATTTATTTTCTTGTTTTTTTTCCACATCCAACCAACTTCTAAAGTACATGCAGACGACATCGCGTGCCTGTTAACTGGTCTGGCATAAATTCACTTTGCCTTTTGTATTTCATAAACTGGAATTGCTATAATTTTATAAGGTGATATAATTAACAGAAGGGTAGCCCCGCTCGGGTTACAAAGTCTAGGTAGCGTCGATTTACATAATAGGGATTCCGTGGCTGTTTTTGGCCTTTGAAATTCTGAACGAGACCGAGTCCACTCAAAGTAGCGTGCATTAAAATAACGTTAGCTTGTTTGAACGCACGCTAAACTAATTTGAAATGAAAATGGTCATTTTTAAATCAGTTTAATATGTTTTTAAAAATTAAAAATAGTTTAGTTCATCAATCTGAATTGACTTTATTGAAAACAATACATAACTTGTTTTGTTGTATAACGTCATAAATAAATAATAATGTAAAATATCATATTCAAATATTACTATTAATTATAATTTATCATACTATTAAAATCCCAAATAATTTCATTATAAATATTTACCAAATTTATTAAAAGTAACTAATTAACTCTGTTTGTGTATGCTTAAATCACCATAAAGTTGTAAAACAGTACGAATACTCGATTCTGCAAAATTAAAAAGCTGAATGCAGCAATTCCCGTAATTGGGTAACCGCTGCGCGTCATTAGGTGATTGCAGCTGCGGCCCGGTGTGTCTCGGGCTTACTAACGGGAATAATCGACGATATTCAATTATCGTCTATTATCTGTATTATACAACATATAAGATTGTTGACGTGGTTACTTAAAACAAGAAGATTTCGATTTTTTCACTTATTTAAGTTTAAATATCTTTAATTAAAGATTGGTCATGTAATATAAGAAATAGAAAATTTTCTTAATAAGATCTTTAGTTTTCGTGATTTGTATATTATCATTTTAATACGTATTTCACGTATATTTAATTGAAAAAAAAACTGAGGTACCATTTATCCATTCAGCCATTTATATAAATTATAAAAAATATTATTTATAATGAGGATCGACCGATCATGTTAACAGTCAGATACTGTCTCATTACGCCACGATGGTTTTAGTATGGCCTTCATGTAGGAATTTAGCCTTCTACCAATGTGTATACTAATAATTTATAACCAGATTAACTTCTCTTTACATATTTAGGCATTTATATTTATATAAAATACAGTTTATATTATTATATTTCCTGAAAGCACTCGAAACTTCAATAGTAAATATTGCACTACGCTATTCTGAGTATCTACGTGCTCGACTACTTTCATTGTTTGAAATATGAATATTGCTATAATTATATTATTGACCAATCCATTTGCAAATAAATGCAGTATTGATAAAATTGTAATTAGTTACAAAATATTAGATAGAGTTATTATAATATTCAAAGGTTATTGAAGGATTTGGTTAAAATTAGTACAAATAATATGAATAAATAAAAAAATAAATAAATCAGCTTCACGCAGTATCCCGCACAGCAGGTAGGCAAAGGAAACCTAGTGTTACGACACTCCATTCCCCACTTTCTGCCGAATTCTGGAAGCATTGCGTGTTGAGTGGCAGAACTCAACGCCGCGCTTTGCCTCGACACCAGAGCGAAGAAATATAAATAAATTTAAGTAAATATTTCATCTCCTCGAGTGGATATCGAACCCACAACCAGTCAATTTTACAGTCACACTTTGTGCCCCTGCGTCACGACTGGCCTCAAAAAATCCTTAAGTAGGAAAAATATTAAAATAGAATAAAAGAAAAGTTCTTCAAAACACGGTCAAAGTTGCAACGACATACTTTTTGCTAGTCTTTTAGATATGCAGCAGTATCAACATAATGCCAACAGCAAAATATCAATCAGCAAGCCTTTTTGAACCATTGTAGGGATTTGCATGATACGTGTTCAACTTTTCACTGTTACGAAAATGTGTTTTAAAATAGACTCGACGACTACAACTAGCACTCAGATTCTATCAAAAAATATGTCAAATTACATAACATTACTGCTATAGGAAGTGATTTTACAATTAATGAGAAGTTTAATCTAACATTAATATCCAGTATCCGGTCATGTCCAAAGTCCAGAAAAAACGGTATTTTAACAAATTATTTTCTCTAGCAAATGCAAATTAAATTGATGGATTCAGTTTTCTTTCGAATATTACTTAGTAATGCAATTATTGATTGCCTTCATTGGAGATTTTTTAAAATATATAACATTACAAAGTTGTTTAATATAATTTTTGTTTCGTATTTTACTGCATTAATTTTAATAGCTCTAAGTGATATTATAATGATTTTTAACTACTTTTAAATTGCAGCTTCGCCTCCGTGGCCAAGTAACTAAGTGTTCATCTACTTATATGTGACATCGAAGTGGCTAACATGATGTAATAAGTAGAATATTCAAAATAAAAAATTTACAATCCAGTAGTTCCTGAGATGAGCGTGTTTAACCAAACAAACTCTTCAACCTAAAAATATTAGTCTAGACATAAGCATAGTAATATTTTTATAATATACATTTATGTATTTTTTGTTATCGCTTCAATACAAAGAAGTCATTATATTTAAAAGCAGTGAACATAAAATATTCTGCCTCATGGATCACACAAGCAAGTCATTAGACTGAATGGCGAATATGTGTTTGTTTTTTTTACTAGCATACAAATAGAAACGGTAGAAAGATATCTAAAAATGGGACGAAATGCATACAATTTTCAAATATCGTATTATAATTTGAAAATTGTATGTATTATTTTGTGTTTTGTTAGCTTCACGCTGTATCCCGCACGCAGAAGGGTAGGCAGAAGAAACCTAGTGTTAAGACACTCCGTTTAACATTTCCCGCCGAATCCTCGAGGCTTTGCGAATTGTGTGACGGAACTCAATGATGTGTTATGTCTTGAGTTCACTTGTTCACGGTGCCCTGCGCTATGACTGACCTCAAGTTATAATTATATCCATTGATTATTATGGTTATATACCTATTTAAATAACATTAATCAAGTTTAAATTCATTTCAATCAGCTCTACCAGCTTCTTCTGGCACCAAGATAAACCACGGCTATGAGTTCCTCCACTCAATACGCAATGCCTCGAAAAATTCGGAGGAAAATGGGAAATGGAGTGTCTTAACACTAGGTTCACTCTGCGTGAAGTGATTTGATTATAAATATGACTACTCCACTTCGTCCCAAATCTTATTAAAGTAAATAATAAAGTAAGTAGTAAAATTAGAACAAAGTTTATTATCATTATATCTTATCACGATAAAACTTTTGTTCCGTTTGAATTAAAAAAATGTCAAGATAAAAATATCAATAAATAAAAACCACCGTTTCTGACGCCTTGTAGATAATACAGAAATGAGAAGGCTATTTTACGTTAAAATGACAAAACCACAAGTAGCATTGGAAGATATAATTTTATACGTTAAATGCCGTTTTTTTTTAATTTTAATTCTTACTTACATTACAGACTTATGGTCCGTACCTTTTGTTATTTTTACATTTCTTTTAATATTTTTTCTGTAGATATTACCTAGAACTAGACTTATGTTATTACATACATATATTTCTATATTTATATTTATAATTTATATTTATAAATTCTGCTTTGTCTACTTAATAGGCGAAGCTGAAAACAAATTATAAAAGATAATAATATTATCATTATAACCGTCACCGAAAATTTAATTTAAGTGAACATTGTATGTGTATTAACATAAGCGGGTAACGTAGTGTCATGACACTCCGCTCTCTCTGTCTATTCTGCTATGTAGGAATAGGCGTAAAGCTGAAATACAGCTGAACCTAGTGTCACCCGCTTCAGCAGGAATGGGCAAATTAAAGCTAGGGAATTGTTAAAAATCCTACACAACCGTACCGTAATTACAATATATAAAACACATTTTAATTTTAGATAACTTTATACATCCCATAATTAATAGTAAGGAAACCTACGAAAGCCAACTCCATTTTTTGGAGTAGTTTTTTGAAGGTTTCCTTACTGTTTTAACTCTTTCCAAGTCAATCTTAAATCATTTCCATTTTTAAAAATATATGCTGTTTCCTTGCATCACCTATTTGTCCCAAAATAACATAATTTACTTATTATTTAAAATAGTCCTCATCAGTGCTATCTTTGCGATAAAGAATTTGATTAGATAAAGGCATTGATTTCCACCACTCATTACATAATAATTATCTTTAAACAAGTTCAAGGTCGAGCTCGAATTGATAGGAATGACGATACGTTAAGTTAATTTCACTATAAAATTGCGCATAAGCCCATCATATTAACCTCCGCGACGTCAAACAACATTCAATATTGTAATTTTGGTCAAAGCTCACTCGGATTGTGCCATTATAGATTTCGAATTATTATATTATATTTATTTAACATTTGGTACGAGTCTTCTTATTTGTTAATACCGTAGTACTTAATGCGGCCTTCCGTCTGCTACCCACATATACTCTTATTATATACCAGATACCAGTTGCGACACTCGGGCCGTTCAAACAAAAATTATTCTGAATCAATATGATATTAAAAATATGTGTATAGTATTATTCATAATTAACTACACGAAATATGCATATTTTTTTTCTTCTTCTTATTTTATTGTATCATATCCAAGGTATATATTGTAACAACACGTTAACATATACAAATTTGCATAAAATAGAACCAGTTCCGTCAAAATAGTATAAATTTCAGCAGTCATTAACAGTATTAAAGTGGCGCGTGAGGCACAATTGGCACTTGTTACTGGGCGATGCCGAAGAAAATTGCATAGAAATTTACATAATAGAGAACTCATTGATATCAGGCCTTTTGAAAGTCAGTTACGGACTCGGTCTAACTAAAATACTTTTATTTAATACAAAATGAATATAATTAATTATATTAATTATAGATCATGAATTTTATTAGATTTGTCATTTTAAGGGTTTTTTTGAGTTTCTATATGTGCGAAACAATTGTAGGCTAACTATCGTTTTTATACTTTGATTCATCAAAAAAAATACAGCTTCACGCTGTATCCCGTACTTAGCAGGGTAGGCAGAGGGAACCTAGTGTTAAGACAGTCCGTTCCTCACTTTCTGCCGAATTCTGAAGGCATTGCGTGTTGAGTGGCAGAACTCAACGCCACGCTTTGCCTCGACACCAGAGCAAAGAAACGTAAATATAAATTTTAAATAAATATTTCATGGGATCGAACCCACAACCAGTCGGTTTTACAGTTACACTTTGTGCCCCTGCGCCACGACTGGCCTCAATACTATACTTAGATTCATAATGACAATTCCCAATGACCACGTGTATATATTGATAATTAATAAAATTAAGTTTATAATTCATCTTAATGCTTTAAATATACTCGTAGTTAAAGTTCACAGAATATTATATCAATTTTAATGTAGCTTGTTACTCGCTTGTGGGAGTAAAGCGTCTAGAAATTGCTTAATTAAAAGGGAATCTACTCCTAGAGTGCAGTTAAGCCTGTGTTTGTTCGGAGAGGGGTCTTCGATCGTTTGCTTACACTTACGTGTCATATAAGCTAAATATATTTCTACATGGCTCTACATTAAATAAACTGAAACTGTTTAGTAATTAACGCGAGTTTAAAATAACGTTATTTTAAATTATCATCTTCTTTAAATATAGTCATAAAAACAAATATACGATAAATAAAACACATTTTCTTCAGAGACTTACTGTTGATTTTAAGTTCTTAGTGAAATAGTAAAAAAAAATTACATAATATAACTGCTCATGGAATATATTTATATAATAGTTATTTGATTTTTTTAGTTTTCAAAATATAATATTTTTAATTGTACTATTGATGGGCTGTATCGAAGAATGAAAATACTTTGTTATATCTGCAATGCAGCCATCGTAGCCATTGCAAATAAACGTGAAGTTATCTCTCATAAATAGATTCAGAGTTGTAAATTTTAACATATAAAATAGAAAGTAGAATTGTCTCACACAATCATCTGTCGCCATTGTGCCATTAACGTTGGATGTTGAATTGATGAAGGCTCTTTTTATTAAAACTGACTATATTTCGCATTATAAAATAAAATTTCAAAGAAATTCTAACCTAACCTAACCTAATTCTACCCTTTCAGACCTGAATTATTTTTTTTGTCCAAAAAATAAAAAAAAAAAAATTGTAGCTAGAGTAGAATAAAAACAATAAGGAAAAAATTATGAAAAAAATCCTGGTTGTCAGGTTTTTAAGAAAAAATAGTTTTTCTTTTTGTGTACAAATGTGCACATCCGTCCTACGTTATCAATAGACTAGTGTTTAAGGGCGTTTCATTGTAATTATAAAAAGTTTAATTTCTAAATGTTTTTATTAGGAAATATTAATTTTTATTAACAAAAAAAGATTCTTTGGGATAGGTAAATAATTGGCATATAGGTAAATCAGTCATTCGCCCCATTCAAGAAGCATGTTTCATAAGTTTACGTATGAAATGTTAAGAAACAGTTTTTATCTTTAGTAAGGCAAAGATGAACTTTGCATTTTATACATTTAATCCTGGTTCTTCCCTTGCATCCAACCATTTTGCAGCGTGTCCCAAGCCCCTCATCATGTGCAGGGAAATGCCCAACACCGTCTTTTGCTATATCCGCTACAGGGCGAACCTCTCCTGGCCTTCTTGGAATAATTTGAGGTATTGGGCTACTGCTACTGGGCCGTCCTCTTTTACCGATGATAATTTTATTACTCAACACCAGACTTTCAGCCAGCTGCCGACGAAAGTGAAGCAACGTGAGTTGTTTATTATTTGGTATGCCTAGCAACGCATTGTCAGTTTGGTACTCTCGGTACGCTTGCACTACAGCTAAATCAGAAGCATGAAATATCATACGAAGAGTCCATTTTTTTGATTTTATGAACGTCCTGTAGTAGCTCATGCGTTGATCTAATAGGTCAACTCCCCCCATTGCGTGATTATATTTCCTGACCACTTCGGGGCGTTCGACGTCAATAAATTTCTTGTCTTTCTTAGACCACCTCTTGACTAAGTCTTTTTCACCAATACCGACAAAATTGGAAGCAAGATGGATAATCTTATTATCCAGCCACTTGACCACAGTTACATCTTCGTCAAAACTACTTACCTCCTGAGAAAATCCTCGAGGCTTTTTATTAATTTCTTTATCGCTTAGTAGCGACGGGTTGGCGAATCTATTTATACGAGCTGTGCATGCAGCCATAACGCCTTTTCGTTTCATAATTTGTAATAAATGATATGACGAGAAGTAGTTGTCAAAGTACAGCTCGTGGCCCTTGCTTTCTCCAATTCTCTTAGTGAGATGAAGGACAATAGCTGCACCGTATCCAATTTTTTTTGTCAAATTATTATCAAGTTCTGGACTAGAGCTTTGATAAAGTAGAAAATCATAGGCTTGCCCATGTTTACTACATAAAAAGAATATCTTAAGCCCCCATGGACAAGGTTTACCTTTTATGTATTGTTTGGCAACATGTTTCCCAGTGAAAGGAACCATCTGCTCATCAACGCAAAGTTCTTTTTCAAGAGGTAAGTCTAAACATCGATTCCTAATAGTATCAAATATAGGTCGAACTTTGTAAAATGCATCTTTGCAACTAGCTGGTATTATTGTAGTGTCAACAAGGTGTAAATTATTCCGCAATTCAAAAAAGCGATCCCGAGCCATATTCTCTGAGAACAAGGGTATGCTGATGCCTGTTTCCCAGTACATTTTCAAGCAAGGATAGCTAAATATACCAGTAGCTAAATGTAACCCAAATAATATTTCTATTTCTTGTGTAGTAGTGGGTTTATACCTGGGTTTATTTGAGTGTATCGCGTATATGTTAGTCATTTCAGCCATCATTTGAAATAATTGTTTTGGTACGTATCGAAAGTAATAATCCAGTGGGGCAGCAACTGTAGGCTCAATTGATATTGGTGGAAACGAATCTGATGAGATTGTGTTTAGGAGTTCCCTGTGTCTCCACCTAATGTTTTGTTTAGGCGTAATATTATGAAGAATATCTTCATGAGAGGCCTCTATTTCTGTTGTCGGTGGTACTTCGAGAACCACTTCGTCGCAGGTGTCAGTAGCTCCTGGATGATTCGGTTCAATCCACAATGAGCTGGGCCCTTCATCTTCGTCAGTGTCGGGTGGGAATACCTCTCGTTGGTTTTGATTGATGACATCTGCACCAACTCGAACAGACAGCAAATCTCTTTCAGATGTAAATCCAAACGGTTCTTCGTCATCAGACGATAGCTCCAAATCGGAAAGAGTTCCAGCAAATAGGGCTTTCGAAGCGTCCGGTGAAAACATTTCAAGGTTTTTTTATCTGAAAATGTAAAAAAAATATATTATCTCAACATATAACATATATTGTATACAGCATCGATAACATCAACATTAATAATATAGTTATAAACATATTCAAAATAGATTTTTCGAATATAACTAGAATACTTCAGCAATCGTAAAAACATCGTTTACGCCTGATGTGTACATTTGTGTACAAATATAAAAATTGTGATAATTGATACAAAAATAGAATAACAAACTCAAATTATATGTTACTTATGACCTTAGGAATATAACACATCAATTCATATTTTTGCAGTGCGTATATTTAGCTATTTGATATTTTTTAGAAATAAAAATAACGAGCTTACCTACTTAGCTCCAACTTCGGTCAGCCACTGATCGAATTGCGTCGAAAAAGTCACAAAAAATGCTAAGAGATGGCGTTAATAGTATATATTTCTGTAGTTTATAATGTGGACAAATGAACACAAGCGTTCTCAATTGCACTTGTAGCGAAACAAATACCAAAACAATTTTTTATATTTTATGTGTACATTTGTGTACGCCAGGTCTGAAAGGGTTAACAACGATATTAAAATAACATTAATAAGTATTAAAAAAATTATCTTAATCTTTATTATTACTAGAGGCCAGTCGTGGCGCAGCGGCACGAAGTATGACTGTAAAACCGACTGGTTGTGGGTTAGATCCCCACTCGAGGAGATGAAATATTTACTTAAATTTATATTTCTGATTCTTATTTCTGGTGTCGAGGTTAAGCGCGGCGTTTAGTTCTGCCACTCAACACGCAATGCCTCCAGAATTCGGCAGAAAGTGGGGAACGGAGTGTCTTAACACTAGGTTCCCTCTGCTTACCTTGCTGTGTGCGGGATACAGCGTGAAGCTGATTTATTTTGATTTATTATTACTAATTCTATCAATAAATACGTGTTGAACCATTTCTGTATTGTTCTTGTTTTCCCTTTTTTTTTGTTGAAGTCGCAGATGTTCCCTGGGAAGTTACGGCTCATGTATGGATTAGAAGTTACCGATCTGAAAGTTATAAGTATTTTACAAAAAAGGTATGTAAGTACTAGTGGAATTGAATGCTTGATGTTATATTTTAGTTCCCCCACTCAACATACAATGCCTTCACAATTCGGTGGAAAGTTGGGAATGGAAGTGTCTTAATGTCTTGACTAGGTTTCCAGGTTCAGCATACAGTGGTGAAAGTTATATTTTCAAATTTCAGTTTTGTCAGTTTTGCCTGTTAAGAACTAGGTAGCAACATGACAACAAAGTATATAAAAGTTTACGTACCCAAGTATATTTACGAATGGCCACATCGAACTCATTACAAGCATAATTAGTACGTATATGTTAAAAGTTTACTTATAAAGTTGCGCGTTAACGACTTGTTACAATATGAAGTCCGTCCATGTTCGTCCAATTAAACCTATACGTGCACTGGGTAAACGCTACGATTGTGGATTCAAATCCCATTCGGATAATAAAATTATATTTCAACGTAGGTATTTAATATATATCTAACGATTTACTTGTTCAAAGTCGCTCGTTTGCCATCGCAATACAAATATCAATAATAACACTTGTAGAAACGAATATCGAGAAACACACATGTTTTCTGTATGAGGAACAGGGAATTTGAATTTTTTCCGAGTGATTACCTTTTACGACACCCGATTAACATCTGGGCTCAGAAAAGGCGAAATGAAATGATAATAACGCAATTTGTTTTACCTGTTATGAAATTAAAATAAGAGAAAATCATTGAAATTAATAAACGAAGAATAATATACTCTTGAATGATTTTCATCTGGATAGCCAGAGAGAACAGAGCGCCAAACACTAGGTCTTTGCATATATGTGTCGTTTCGTCCACTGTCATCAGCCTCTCCATACGTGCCCTCCGGAGGGTCCTCATACTTTTACGTGACCCGCCTCCAGTACTTTAATCTAGTATTGTATTTTCTAAGGTCGAAATCGATCGAGATCTCCCCCTACTTCTCTTACCTCTTACTTTTTTTTCTCAGAGAGACTCCTCTCCTCGTTGTACTTTATCTACCGCTTTTATCATGGGGAGTGTTCTGGAGAACTCTTTGGGGAAATTGTAATGGCGGCCACATTATCAAAGGTCAAAACACTTACACTCATTGGGACAACAACCAACTACTTTTTATCGACAAATTACACCTCTTCCAAATACTAGTGCTATCGGCCCTAATCTAGTGATCATAATCAGTCTAAATTTATCAAGATATTATAGATGTCCACCTAATGTGACATATGTGTTCAACAAAATCTATGACGGAATCTACTCAGAAGGTCTCAATACATGGGTGCTTCCATCCCAAAAGATTCCCCCAACACTCTGTAGCAAAAGAAGAGTCCATATGCAAAAGAGAAAGCGGACTTTATCAGAAAAGGTCCCAGTTGCTGCACACACTGTATGTTCAAAATCAAGGACAGCTCCCTCAACAGTTACTAATCGGCCTAAACGTAATATTAAAAATGAACATGCTTCAGTACAATAATCCTTTAACATATTACTGGTTTTTAACTTATGTTTTATTTATTAAGACAAACTTGATTCATATTCTTATTTTTTAAAATTCTTAATTCCTGGAAGTGCTTAGTATAGTGTTTGTTTTTTATTGTATTCATTTAACCGATACTCACGTTAATTTATTTTATTGGCCCAAATGCGGGAGTGTTCCCAGGTTGATGTGACATGAGTACCTTCAAAAAATACGTCTATCTTAAAGACCGGCACACACCTTGTATCTTCTCTGGTATAGCCCAAAGTCGTGGGCGACGGTGATCACTTACCATCATCCATACTTCGTGTGGCTTGCCTCTTCTATAAAAAAGGTAACTTTGGCGATGACAACATTCCGATACACAATATAAGCTTCATTTTGCTCACTTAGTATAGTAAAGTTCGAGTCCCGCTACGTTCAAATTTTTATAAATTTTCTAAATAAGGAGGTATTTCTTTTCTAAGTGTGACACTTTAAAAATGTTAAAAATATTGTTCAATGTTTTCAGCTTAAACAGTTTCTTTTATTACTTAAAAAATATATATCCGTGCGTTTTGTTTTACTAATCATACTTTAAATTAATTTTGAGAAATCAGAATGCAACTTGATACCATATTGAAAGGCAACGCAGAAATCAACATTATCTGCGTGTATTGTGTCTACAAGACAAATATTTATATGAAAAATATAGTAAGAATTCCCAATGACCTTAACAAACATTTGTTAGAGCCCAGAAATTATTGGTTTCGAAGCACGTGCGCTGCAGGAACTCGTATAGAATTTTATATCCACACTCATTGTAGTAGTCATTGTGTTGTCCGATTTATTCTACTTACACAATTGAGGCACACAGTATATAGTCACTGGCAAAGTTTTCCACGGGCTAGGCTTTGAATATTTCGCTTAAAAAATACCAAATGTATTTATAGGAAGCTTAAAAGTAAAACTATATCTATTAACGTTCCTTTTTTTGACCAAATATTTTAAGTAAATATAAAATTTATTTTTTATATCAGTAATAAAGAAACTGTAAAAGACTTAAAATAATATGAATTCTGACGCAAATTAGTAAATATACAAGTACTTAAAGAAATAACAATTACTTTTACAATTTTTAGTTTCATAAGAAAGAGTTAATTAGCAAGTACGAGTATAACATAATCTAAAAATATTCTAATAAAAACGTATAATAATATATACTGCCATTTATAAAGAAAACAAAACAATGAAACTTTATTTTTTGTTCAAAATAGTGCGCATGATGGATTACATGGTGCACAATGTAGGCATGCATTAGAGTGAAAGACTTTGTGTGTTTGTTCATGAAAACCATACAAAACTCATCGTAGTACACAAAATATAATACGTTATTTTATATACTGATTTCAAAGGGTGGTAATTATAATATTGACTGAAAACTGTAAGTATATTTGTTAATTACAAATTTGAAAGATTTTTTTAGGAACATGGTTTTTTGATTTAATTTGATTTTTTTAATTTTCTTTTTATGACTTTCACGCTGTATCCCGCACACAGCAGGGTAGGCAGAGGGAACCTCGTATTAAGACACTCTGTTCCCCACTTTCCGCCGAATTCTGGAGGCATTGCGTGCTGAGTGGCGGAAGTCAACGCCGCGCTTTGCCTTGACACCTTCGTTTCCGAATTTTACCCCAATCTTCGAAACATTGTATTTTGTTGACGTCTTACCAGACAGGGATAAATTAAATGGGATGAATTTAAATTATTTTTATATCCTTGAAAGAAATTTCCTTGAAAAAAAGGAATTGAACTTACAACCATCGAATTTACTTTCAGATGCCGTTTTATTGCGCCATTCTCAAATATATAAAAGTTCAACTTAAAATAAATACAACATTCAAACTTAATTTTGTGAATATCATACATTAAATATAAGTATGGCAATTTATAAAAAAAAGGGTGTTAATATTAAATATTACATATTTCTTTTATGTTAATGCTGAATGAAATATTGCGTCGGAATAATGATGAAAAATTATGGTAATAATAAATAAAAAAAAATATCACGTCGATAGCGTCTCGTTATCATCAGTGTATTGAATGTTATAAAATATTAGACTAGAAGATAAAGCGACGACGCCAAAGATGGAAAGCAGATATATTTTATAAAGATAACAAGACCGCACCGGATAAAGATGATCTGGGAATTACTTGGATTTATTGTTATCGAGTACCTACAGGCTTTTATTTGTAATATATTGTGGAAGATATTATTGTGGTATAATGTAAAAAGTTGATTAAAAGATTATATTGACAACATCTTACTGTAAACGCGGCGGTAGTGGGTTCTATCCCCACTCGGTGTAATGATTTTATTAATTTATTTTCGTTTCCTCGCTCCGGTTCATGTTGAACGTCGTTGACGTTGACGTCTGGGTAGCGTAGAATTCATCCACTCATATTGCGATGCCATGAAAACTCATCAGAAAGAGCAGAGTGTCTTAATACTGGGTTCTCTCTGCCACCCATGATACGGTAGCTCCAGCTTTTTTATCATGCTTTATGACAATAATTTTAATTTTTTTCTCAGTTCTCTTCATATTTCATAGAAAAAAGAACTTAGCAACATTTCACTTTGTTCTTCACTGTTTGCATAATTAGTAAAGTAGCAACTGTGTTTATTTTAATACAGACATTTCCTTTTTTCCCGACTGCTAAGGAAGGGTTATGTTTTTCGCGCGTATCTTGTATGTATGTAATATTCTTTATTACCTCATATCTCCAGAACCGCTGAACAGATTTACATAATTGAGGTATCGTTAGATTTGTATTAGCAGCCCAAGTGTTCTTAGATAGGTGACGTTAAAAAAATCGATCATGGCGGATGTGGGACGCCATTGGACTTAATGAAAAAAAAAAATTCGTTTCGAATACCACAATATGGGTATCAAAATCAAGAACTTAATACGAGGATTTCAAAAAGGTATATCATGATTATCATTACCATAATGAATCCTAACAAAAAAGTGAAAAATAAAAAAATATTTATAAAAACAAAAACCCCGAATGCATAAAATTAAAAAGAAAATAAACAAGCCCAATAGTTTATTAGAATTATCGGTCGGGACCTATAAGTAATGAAATCTTTATCAGGAACTCCGCATAATTTAAAGAGGTCCCGACTGTTAATCCTAATAAACTATTGGGCTTGTTTATTTTCTTTTTAATTTTATGCAGTCGGGGTTTTTGTTTTTATAAATATTTTTTTATTAGATTCATATTCATATACTTTTGTAAGGAATTATATGCTTGGAAGCATATAATTCTATAAGTGTAATGCTATTAACTTAACTTTTTCAAAGCATATAGAATCTAAATTGTTAATCTGATTTCGTTAAAATGTTTCGATGTCATTCACACGACGAGTAACAGGCAGGTAGGTATTAATGGTGGGATGGTGCCTCGAGTTACAAAGTCTGGACAGCGCCCGAGAAAATTACACGAAAATTTACATAATAGAGAATCCGTGGCTACCCTCGGCCTTTGAAAGTCAGAGTGAGACCGCGTCCAACGACAGTGGCGAACATTAAATTAACATGAGTTTGTTTTCGAACATCCACGTCAAACAGGGTTCAAATTAAATTCATGACTAATTAAGTATTTCCTCTTGAAAATAACGCATATTAATTTTATAATCAATATGCATTTATATATTATCAACTTTACGCTGTATCCCTCACATAACAGGGTAGGCAGAGAGAACCTAGTGTTAAGACACTCCGTTCCCCACTTTCTGCCGAATTCTGGAGGTATTGCGTGATGAGTGGCAGAACTCAACGCCACGCTTTGCCTCGACACCAGAGCGAAGAAATGGAAATATAAATTTAAGTAAATATTTCATCACCTCGAGTTGGGATCGAACCCACAACCAGTCGGTTTTACAGTCACACTTTGTGCCGCTGCGCCACGACTGGCCTCAATATTATAATAGGTTTAAATATACAATTTTATGTGTTCCTCGATATAGAAACATCGGGGATCAGATTTTATATGCTGTATGTGAAATCTTATGCTATAATCACGCCATTATGGCCAGTCTTCTCGTTGTTCGAGGTTATATTTAGTTTGCGAAGCAGCTTAGTTCCGAGCTCAATAGTTAATATCCTTTAAGCTACAGTAGAATGTTCTGCTAGTTGCTGAATTTAGCTTATTTATTCAGTTGTATTTCCGACACCTATGCTTGAAATATTTATCACATTTGGTTTATAAATATGTAAATATCATTATTTTATATAAACATTAAATATGTTTACATAAAATACAATATTTAAATAAAAACAGTTAAATGAATAGTATATTTCATGATTACTTTTATATGCGGTGATTCATATAAAATATAATTGTAACACAATTAAAAAGTCACGTTAACACTCCTACACACTCAAAGTGCGCGAGGTAATTCTGATAAGGGTACACAGCTAATGGGTTACATCTAACCTATTAACGTAATATAATATTTAGTTTGTATATACCTAGAAATATAGTATAGGGAGGCTAACTTCCTCAATAAATTAACTATTCCACCCACCACAAGTTTCTGAGATTAGGGCGTTCAAGCAAACATTCTTTTGTTTTATAGTATTAGTATAAATGATTTGTATAAAAGAACCACGTCCTTGTATGATAGATATCTGTGAAAAAAATGTGGAAACAACAAAACAGCAACTTAAGCTAAAATCTTTATCAATATCAAAATCATATAAAAAGGCATATTACGTTACACTTTGTTCTGAAAAATCAGTAGTCTCCAGAGTGATTACGTTTTACGGGACTCGAATTACATCTGGGATCTAGAGCCATAAAATGAGTCGATATTTTTTTATATGTAAATTAAACCGAAATATCTTTATAAATAAGTGTACACAAACCATTTAAAGTAGAGTAGCTTTTTGTACTTTAACTTTTATTTAATAAATTAATTCCCGACTGCTAAGGAAGGGTTATGTTTTTCGCGCGTATCTTGTATGTATGTATTATTTTTTATTAACTATATATATATCTCCAGAACCGCTGAATGGATTTACATAATTGAAGTATCGTTAGATTTATATTAGCAGCCCAAGTGTTCTTAGATAGGTGACGTTAAATAAAAACAATCATGGTGGCTGTGGGACGCCATTGGACTTAGTGAAAAAAACATTTTCTGTTTCAAATACCACAATATGGGTCACTCAAATTCAAGAGCTTACTACGAGGATTTCAAAAAGGTATATCATGATTGTGACTACCATAATGAATTCTAACAAAAAAGTAAAAAATAAAAAAAAAATTGTAAAAACAAAAACCCCGACTGCATAAAACTAAAAAGAAAATAAACAAGTCCAACAGATTATTAGGATTAACAGTCGGGACCTATAAGTAATTCTTCAATCAATAAAATCTTCACCAAGAACCTCGCATAATTTAAAGAGGACCAGTGCCCGAGATACGATTTTATTGGGCCAGTTATTTAAACGCCTCTCGTGACGCAGGGGCACAAAGTATGGCTGAAGAACCGACTGGTTGTGAATTCGATTCCCATTCGAAGGGACGAAATATTTACTTAAATTTATATTTCCATTTCTTCGCTCTGGTGTCGAAGACAAGCGCGGCGTTGAGTTCTGCCACTCAACACGCAATGCCTCCAGAATTCGGCAGAAAGTGGGGAACGGAGTGTCTTAACAGTAGGTTCCCTCTGCCTATCCTGCAGTGTGCGGGATACAGCGTGAAGCTGATTTATATATTTTCACTTACTTAAAGGCAGAGTGACAACAGGGTAGTCCTATCTACAAAATTTTTGGAATCATTCGAAAACAATTGAGATAAAACATCATTAGTTACTATCTATTTGACGATTGTTAATATATAAAAATATAGTCTTGAACATCTTATTTTTACTATCATGTACGAGTATTTCTAGTTTTAAAAAAATACCGCATTTTTCGTAATAAAAATACTTCAGAAACCATTTTTTTTTCAAAATACTTCTTACTCGCTGTAATTAAGACTTATATAAACATAGTGCGGAGGATGGCGCTTTTACTGGAAATTCCAGAAGGGCGGTTTAATAAGAAGCTGTCTCTATTCAACTTGGTACTTCAAAAAAACTGGAAATGTTACACTAAATACAAAATAATATTTTACTGCAACAAGTTTTCGTATTTCTTAAAGGGGTCACGACCTGGTTGCATCTGCGAAGATTAAAAGATTTCCTGTACTAAGCAACCTTTATTAAAGTTCAGTTGGTGGGAACATCACGAAATAAAATAATTTATTTTCTAGTTTTACAGTATTTTTCCTGTGGCGTGATGCTTACACACAGAATATAGGCCACTCTTAACTTAAATGAAAAAATGAGAATTCAGAACATATAAAGTGATGTTCAATAATACTTAAATTTACTTTTAAAATAAATTAAGGAATCATTATATACAATACAGCTTCACGCTGTATTCCGCAGATTAATGTGATATGTAGGCAAAGGGAACCTAACATTAAGACACTCTGTTTCACACTTTTATTCGAGGCATTGCTTGTTGAGTGGCGGAACTCAACGCGTTGCTTTTGCCTTGGCGCCAGAGCGAAGAAATGAAAATATTAATAATCAAAAATTCAATCCCCTAAGTGGGGATCGAACCCACGACGACCTCTACTAATATACATATAAGATTTTACAATTTTAATTATCTTAAAAACACATAAATAATGGAATCTACATGCTAAGCACTTAAGTTAAAGGTCATTACCATATAATAATATGTACATTATTAATCATAATAATAGCATCTACTCCTCAGCTTAGCAGAATTTAATTAATTGATCAGTACTAAATATTTTAGGCGTGCTAACCGGGTGCGATGAAATGTTAACAATGTTATTGTTCTAGTGGATTAAATCCTACAGCGAGGCTGGTTCTAATATTAATTCGAATGTTTGTGTTATATCCTTACATCAAGATTTCTAAATGGAATCGTAAGTTGTTATAATCTATTAAAAATAATAAATCAGCTTCACGCTGTATTCCGCACGCAGCAGGGTTGGCATGGAAAATAGTGTTAGTGTTGAGTCGCGGAACTCAACGCCGCCCTTTGCCTCGACACCAGAGCGAAGAAACAAAAACTGGCAACAACTGACCTATTGTTATAATCAGTGATCAATCCAGTAAATATAAAATCTTACATAGAGAATCTTATATGTCTTAACATTAGGTTACCAGGTTTCGTCT
The DNA here is from genome assembly GCA_013421005.1 of Heliconius erato x Heliconius himera. NCBI lineage: Eukaryota > Metazoa > Arthropoda > Insecta > Lepidoptera > Nymphalidae > Heliconius > Heliconius erato x Heliconius himera. The sequence continues at coordinate 6,671 of JAATLQ010038488.1, read as the reverse complement.
GCTTACTCTGCAATGTGTGGGTATTTACAGCGTGAAGCCAAAAAAATATTGAAATAAAATGTGATAAATCTTTTCTAGCCTTAAGAAAAAGGTTGAAATAAAATTCAAAAGAACCAAATTATTGGCATTCAACTCAACGCTTTTGTATTCATATTTTGTAGGCAAAAAGAACTATTAAACAAAATATGAATGAGATTTGCAGTTGCTGTTATACTTAGTAGGCCATAGTTATATAAAGCGCTTGCTTTTTGCAAAGAAGTCTTCTTTTCTTCTGTAAATATCTACAGAATTCTACTTCAAATATTTGATTAAACAAAATTTTATTTAAAGATGAAAAGACTATGTATATTTTTTAAAGGATTTAAAAACAGGAGGAGGTTCTCAATTAGTCGAATTCTTTTTTTTATGTATATTCACCGATTATTCGAAGACGCTTGAACCGATTTGAATAATTGTTATTTAATTTTGTTTGAAAGAGTATACCTCACAGGTCGTCTCATGGTGACCATCTGATGATGAGATTCTGGAGAAATCGAAGGGAATTCTTTATATTTCATTAGCACACTTAAAGGAATTTGGGTATTTTTATAATGACTCGTGCGTTTCACTAGTTAGTAACGTCTCAGTAAAATAGTTATATTTTAATACTGTCTCTATTTTCTATAATGTGTGTTTTTATATTGTTTCCCGTTATTTTAGAATTTAATTTAATTTATATAAATTATATATATTTATACTAATATTAAAAATAATAAAATAAAATTTAGCTTCTAAAGAATATTCAAAACCTAACAAATACTTTTTCTTCTCAACATAATCAAAAAATGGAAAATGATACTACCGCGTCAGTATAATTGTAAAAATTAAGCTACATCAGTCGCAGAGGGTGCCGTCCCTTTCCTAAGGAAGCACAATTTAGTGACGTGGAACTGACAACATTTTATCCACCGATTACTCAGAGATACCTGAATCGGTTACAAAAATTATCTATCCACTATCCACTAATTCGACAAGCAAAATCTTAAAACGAGGTTTACCCATCACTTAAGATCATAAAATAAATTATTTTTTAACAAAAAAAAACTAACTTCAAACAGTAAACTAAAAATTAAAAAATAAATTTACATATATTTAGCATAAAGTGAAATTAATTTTGATTTAGTTTTTTTGATATTGTATTAAGATTGTTTTTGTATTCCAGCTTGATATCGACTTAAAAAAAATATAATACCTATTTAATTGTAACTCTATTTTGTAGGGTATAGGACCCTATAAATTCAGTTAAACAACGAAAACAAGTTAAACGGACGAAAAAGTGTTCTAATCTAGATAAACGGTCAAATAAAAACTAAAAGATGGTGAAATAAAAAGAAAAGTATGCGGGTGCAAAATACTAATTCTAAGTCTTCGGAGATTGATTTGTCATCGATCTACCTATACGTGGGGCAACCTACAGCGTGTGTAAGTGTTGATATTGAAAATATAGAAGAAATTCAATCCACTATTATTAGAATTTAGTAGATACTATAGTTAGATTAGAACTGGGTACCCCGTACTCACCCTACCATGGGGCACGATAGGGTTTTTGAAGTGAAAATATTATTTGATTAGTTATTTCAACTAATTACAAGCCAAATGATAATTTAATAAGTTAACACAGGGTTGCTTGCGATTTGTTTCAATTAATAAATATAATAATTTATTTTTTATTGCTTATTTACCTTCACATTCCCAGCCCCCTTATCCTAAAATATGTATGTTATGAAAAAAATATCTCTACTTACTACTTCTTAAAAGTTAATGGCCGGTATATAACTGATTTAAGAATATTTTTATATTTCAAACAAAGTCAACCCACAAGTACGACTAACATACTCATAAATCATGATTAATCTTAACGTCGTAAAATACGATAAGCGTCAAGATTTACAAATAATATGTCCAACAAATCCAAAATCAGTAATCGATTCATAATTTATGAGAATCAATCGATCAATTATCATCATGCATAATCCACAATCCGCTGGCTGAGAATCGCTTCTAATAGACGTGATCGTTGACAATCGCTATTAATTATTAGATAAAAATATTGTTGACTAGATTATGAAAACGTTCGTTATTCAATGGATTTTTTTCTTCAATTAAAAAGAGATGGACTAAACAGGAGTTTAATAAGTAATAATATAGTAGCAGGTTCCCTCTGCCTACCTTGCTGTGAGCGGGATACAGTGTGAAGTTGTTTTTTTTTTGTTGAAAAAACTTGTAAAGTGCATAACCAATAATTAAATTATAAGGTCCGGGTGGTCTGTGCCTGCCCAAAATATTCTTGTACCCAACCAAGCCAAATCCAGAAATTTCATAATCATAAAAATTACTTTAAAATATTTAAAAAAGTTAATAAACGAAAATATTATCTTTCTAAAGTTAAAGTATATGCCACACAACATCCCCTTCCGTTCCTCAGTAAATATACCTATGATACATACACTTGAATTCTAGACATTATGTATTCGATAGCGGCACTGCTGCACTTGTTTCAAGTTTATGAAAAAAACTTTAAATAAACAAATACATAAAATCCCATCATAAATTATTATACTCCCGTAATTTACTTAAGGAACCTAGACTCATTTCTGTAATTCTCACAAAGTATTATCATAAGATTGATTACTATTAGATCTAAAAACAACACTTACACACATATATAATTTAATGCACACATTGTTACATACGCGTGTGTACTCACGTGCATGCTCACGTTTACAGATGGTGTTCATTTTTGATTTATTAGGTATACTTAACGTATCACCGGCGTTTGTTGATTTATAAATAGAACTTATCGAGATGCAAGAATAATTGATTAAAATTAACAATAATTAATTAACATTAAAAAAATATTACCATATACCCGCATATATAGGAGTAGGTGGAGATAATCTAATATTAAGATACATTCTTCACTTTCCTCCTAAGATGGCTAAAAAGATAAATCCGTTTGCTTCTTGATATCTTGCATATTAACACATCATGTGCTGGCTAGTATTGCCCTTTATCTCAATAGATAGAGGAAATACAAATTTTATAAAAATAAATAAATTCCCAAAACAGATCATCACCATCAAGTTCATATAAGTGAATTTCCGGCTGTGTCAGGACGGTCACTTAATTGGTTTATTTGATAATAATCTTTATAACCATTAACAATTAACAATAAATAATAAATTGCAAAATCATATGTTAATGATCAAGATTATTGCTAAAAATTATAAATGATGACCGTTTATCTATACATTCTTTCATACTCATCTATCAGTAGGAAAATAGTACATTACTAATAATAAAAATAAAGCATAAATTTTTAATTTATTTATGATCGACTTCTGTAAAAGGAGGAAGTTATCAATTTTACTTTTTTATGTTTGTTAGCTTTGAACTTTTGACTGGTTCAACCGATAATTCTTTTTTATTGGAAAGGTACTTCAAGAGTAGTTTCATAAGAGTTTGGTTAGGGTCTGATTATGGAATCCGGTTGAAGTTGTTTTTTTTGTTAAAAAAATATTATATTTCTTTAAGTTTACATAGGCCAAGTGATATTTAAAGTGAATATTGCGCTTCATATGTAGTTATAAGAAAGATAATAGAAAAAAGTAAAACTCCGAAAAGCGAAAATTCATACATAATTTATACTTATTTATTGACACAACAAACTTGTTCGGACGACGGGTCATACAGATCCGACAGATTGTCTCTTTATTTACAATTGATCCATTCGGTGGAACTATCTATGATTCCAGCCTTTTATAGTGTTTATTTGTCAATATATTGGAATAAAATAATATCTTATAATTATTACACTCATTAAAATAAAAGATATTGTGAACAGGTGGAAGTCGAACGGGTGTTTTCGACCCAACAACGCACTAGGAACAAGTCATGTTTCAGATATAATAGACCCCATGCGCACCCACAGATAAGTCAAATTTAGTTGACCCAGTGAACGTGTTAATCAATACAACGCCTAATTAAGAAAAATATATATCTTTTTTATTTACAGACGCTTTTTGCAGATAATTATTACATTTTACGTAAAATAGTTGTAACAAGCTTTTATTTAGCTTGCTGTGTAAGTTTTTGTGAAATCTTGCAAGTTCAATTTGTCTCCCTTCCCAGTGGCCGATTGAGTCGAAATTTGGATTATGATTTCATTGTGATGATAATCACAACCAGTCCAATTTACAGTCACACATTGTGCCCCTGCAACACGACTGGCCTTTCTACAAAATAAAATGGCAGATTACAATTTTTACACAACCCGATTAAGATGAGTATTAAATGAAAGGGCTTGATTTGTAGAATATAATATATCTAGAGTTAAGAGGTAGTCAGAAGGGTGATAATGGGACTGAAATAAGAAAGGTTGATCGGTTGTGTTTAGACTAGTTTTATTTGTATTGGTAAGAACTTTGGTGTTAAATGATATCGAGTACTTCAGGTTTTTATTAATTCATGTAGTTAAGATTGACGATTATGATTTTTCCTAGTGTCTTGTCAAGACCTAATAGGTACACTACAACAACAAAAAATACTTAAATCCGTCCAGTAGTTTCGAAGATGTGCGAGTACAAACAGATGAATGAGAATAAATTCGATATTCGTATTCTAATTTTTTTTTCATTCTTAATTGCTTCGTAAATATATAAAATGTTCGGACATATATTACTTTTTGATTTAGATACATACTTGAGTGTCTGACTATATAGTTGTGACATTTACAGCACAAAATAAAATGGATACATAACTTTTAAATTTTGCCTTAGTAAATCCTACTAATATTATAAATGTGAAAGTTTGTGAGGATGGATGTTTGTTCCACTTTCACGTGAAAAATAAAACTGAACAGATTTAGGTGAAACTTTACATTAGTATAGCTTATACATCAGAATAACACATAAGCGACAGATTATATAAATATTTTGTATAATTTGTCTATAACATAACAACAAATTTAAACGGGCGATTTTTTGTAATCAAGTAACTTAAATTTATTTTTATTTATAATGAATGTTTATTTTTATGCATGTATATTTTGATTATAGTGTTAGATTAAGTTAGTAAGTGGCAACTGAAATGAATAACTGGACTGTCTTAAGTAGATATAGTATAAATATAGAAATATATGTATGTAATAATATAAGTCCAGTTCTAAGTAATATCTACAGAAAAAAAGTATTAAAAGAAATGTAAAAATAACAAAAGGTACGGACCATAAGTCTGTAGTGTAACTAAGAATTAAAATAAAAAAAAGCGGGCGAAGCCGCGTGTAGACTGCTGGTAGATTAATAATTAGTGTTTATACAAACAGCAATATGTCTATGATAACAATGCAACATCGTAATTTCTTCATACTGATAACTCTATAAAATCTAAACAATGTTATTTTAAATATGTTTACATTATTACACGTGTTCTTTGTAATATAAATTAAATCAATATTTGCTATAACAAATGTGATTCAAATACAGACTTCAGTCAATATTACTTTTACTTGTGGTATAAGTAGTTCTTTATGCATATTTATTAAGGAAATAGATAAGAAATACGTAAATCCTTATAAATTATTAACGGGAATTATCGGTACAGTTAGAATTAAATGCAATATTCACATACGCTAGTTTTACGTAATAAAAACATTTAATCTAATGAGAAATATAAAAAATGTCGTAATAAATCCTTTGTTTATATTTACAAAATCTAATTAAATCAGCTTAACGCTGTATCCCGTACACAGTAGAGTAGGCAGAGGGAACCTAGTGTTAAGACACTCCGTTCCCCAATTTCTGAGTGGCAGAACTCAACGCCGTGCTTTGCCTCGGCACCAGAGCGAATAAATGGAAATATAAATTTAAGTAAATATTTCAACTCCTCGAGTGAGGATCGATCCCTCAACCAGTGGGTTTTACAGTTACTTTGTGCCCCTGCGCTACAACTGGCCTCATATATTTACAAAATCTCTATATATAATAAGACAGTAAAAATATTTTGTCTGTACATTTAGTAATTTTGACTGAAATGGATAGAGGGACACTTAAAAAGAATAATAGAAAGCAAAAAGTTTTTTTTTGAATTTCTTGTCTGTCTGTCTGTCTGTCTGTCGACATATTTTTGTGCGCGTTTTTCTCTGAAAGTACTGAACCGATTTACTGAAAAACCGATCTATTGAAAATTTCACCAATGCTTTGTTTTAACTCAACTTAATTACTATAACTTTAGTTCATCAAAATCGGTTCATTAAAAAAAAAGTTATCGTAATTTGAAAGAAGTCGTAATTAATTCAACACAGAGATAAAGAACGATCTTGAAAGAAATATCAAGTAAATGCAAAGATTTTTTGGTTGGTTCGTTCATATAATATATGTAAGTAATTTAAAAACTGTATGGGAGAAGTGGCATGAAAGAGCCAGGTTTTGAAAGAGCCACCTGAAATATTATAGTAGTTTAGGAACGGACTCGATAGAATATTTTATTTTTAAATGGCAACACTGATTTCTTATCACCCACAAAAATTTTACACATCTTCGGAACCAACGGACGCCGATATGTCGAGTTGAAGTTTTTGGCACTCAAAAGTAACCTTTTTACCTCATTTGAGTTGTTTCTTAGTATTTCATTGT
>JAATLQ010038487.1:56712-113563 GCA_013421005.1 Heliconius erato x Heliconius himera | reverse complement strand
AAAATCGTACATAGATTAAAGAAAGTGCGATCGCAAACAATTCAAAGGAGGCATCGAAAGCCACCACAGGTTGTCCGACGACATTTCGCCGTAGCAAGGCACGCGGTCAACGCACGGCAAACTGCCGGACTTACAGGTTGGACGCGGGGCAATGGAATCCGCGGGGCACAAAAAAGTAGGAGCCGCCCGCCGCGCGCGCCTCGGGACTACTAAACAACGGCACATGGCCCCATCGACGTCCTCCCGGGCCCCGTCGCCCGCCGCTGTGTTCCACTCTATACGATACGAGTACTTGCCTGTGTTTGTTCGCTGTGCTATGCGACGCCATTCCGAAACCGTTTGTGGCTTTCGTCTACGCACCGGTTGGTTTGGTTGGTTGGTTATATTATTGTTGCAAGGTCGTGGATGTAAAATCTGTGACAACGATTCACAAATAATATTTATATTTGAGAGCTTTTAAAATACTTTAGTGTGTTATATCTTAACTAGAGGGCGCGCGCGGCTTCGCCCGCTTATAAGGAGTGAATTCTAAAAAAACCACGAAACACGTGTTCAATAAAATATTTTTAACAGTCTGAATTTAAATTTTTATAAAAATCGGTGGCAATTTAAAGATTTTTCCATATAAACTTTCAACCCCTTATTTGAACCCTTAGGGGGTGAATTCTTAAAAACCCTGAAACACGTGTTCAATGAAATATTTTTAAGAGTCTGAATTTCAAATTTTATAAAAATCGGTACAGATTAATTTTTTTTTCCATACAAACTTTCAACCCCTATTTCATCCCCTTAGGGTTAAAATTTTCCAAATTCCCTTCTTAGTGGATGTCCAGAATATGAAAATAAACATCTGCCCTAATTTCATATTTCTACCATCAGCGGTTACGGCTCTGCGTGCGTCTTACCTCAGTCAGTCAGCACAAGTCCTTTTATATATATATCTTAATTAAAATTATTTTAGCAAATTGGTCAAAATTTCGTCATCTTTATATTACATGCATCATCATATTATTATAACATATAACAGGGATCAAGAAAGGAAGAAGAAGCAGACCATATTATAATGTGGCAAAAACGAAACCCTTTTTGATTCATCATGTCCCAATTCATAAATAGAACTGGACATAAAAACATTAAACTTATACATACAGGGTGACTGTAGAAACGTCCTTAAAAATGACAATGTCTCGTAAAGCTATTCTTTTTCAAAATCACTTTAAAAGATAGACATTTTCAAAGTTGTCAACCCCCCTTAACAATCGGTCAAGTTCTATTCCGCCCGAGGGTTCCGTATCAATTTCACGATAATTGATAATTGATAAATGTCACAGAAAATCAAATACATTTCTAACTTAGGTAAATTTATAATTATTTCATACAAAATTTGTGCAAATGTACGCTTGTAAACTTAAGAACATCAAATTTTAAAGTTGTAGATAGTGTACCAGAACACGATTCGGACTCGCAATTCATCAAATTTTTGTAAACTTTAAATACGTTACACAAATATGTCTTTGATTTAATATAACTCATATCAAAATAGAACCAACTTTAGCATTCGCTATACGTAAATATTAAGTTCTACATATAAGCGTAAGCAGCTAAATCTGTTTTATTATATTTATGAGAAGTCAGAATTGTACCTAGAAAGCTTAGCTCCGAGGTTGGGCACGTGGAATTTTTAATAACGTTTCTCTTTGGGGCTAATATTAAATAGTATTTACGTGTTTCTTCGTACAGGTACATCTTTCGTGTTTTAAAAGAGAAAACATATTGACTCTATTCTCATCTCATGTTTAGTTTAAAAATAACTACTAATATCAGTAGGACTTGAACCCACAGAGGTTCAGTTCAGTTAGATAAAATTTGTAATCTTGACCATTTAGAAAAGAGTGGAGTCATATTCTATCTTCAGACAGGAATGTGATGACATTACGTTAAATATTTAGATTAAATTTCTAATAAAAATAAAATAATTAATACGAATTGAAATTTAATTTGATAAGACTTACCTAATCATTAGTTATGGCCACAGTTCAAATACTATATAATAATGTTCTATCAGTATATCGGTTCTTCATATTCATAGACACCCTCCTTATAAAGTAACTTTCCCGTTAAACTATGCCTGGAATGTCCGGCATGGCGAAGTTGGCGTCCAAAACAAAAGTTTGAAATTTTTGTCTAATGTCCGGCCTCCCCTTGAATATTGTTCGAATGAATAGAAAAAAATTATATTATAATATTTTTCAACCTATTAAATACTATCGAATACTATGTAAGATCCCATTAACACAACCGACAGGTTATGCAGTATTAAATTAGATAAACGAATATCCTATATCTAAGAGCTGCACTAATCTACAGCGTACAGCTTGAAGGCTACAAAAAATTAAAAATAGTAAAATTCTCTGTAAAATATATGTGTTAATAAGCTAGATGCTTCATTTTACACATGGGCAGATGAAACCAAGTATTAAGACGCTCCGTTCTCCACTTTCCGACGATTTTTTCGAGGCATTGCGTGTTGAGTGCGGAACTCAACACCGGGCTTTTTATCTGGTGATAGAGCGAAAAATTGAAAATATTAAGAAATAATAATTAATTCCTTCGAACGGTGATCGAAGCCACAACTCATGTAAGTTTTATTTATATAAAAGTTTAGAGTTTACAATCGCACATAGCCTCCACAAGATACGTTATACTCAAACGAAAGCATGATGCCGTTCATCCGGTTCAGGTGAACCTTTTCTTGCGTATCTTATTCTGAGAAGAGCGATCAACTTTTTAAACGAAACTTTTGTAATAAGGTGCGGACGCTACCGCACATTCCAGGATCCAGCCTTCTCGACGCGCATTTTGCAATTTTGAATGGTTATGCGTCGATGTGGCAATGAACTTAAAAATTGTTTATGAAATACGAAGAACAGAGATTTTTGTAATATAATTAATAAATTAATTTATATCAATGACTAAATATATTTTACTTTACGTGTATCCTGCATATATCAGGTATAAACATAATTTAATGGGTCTAGTAATTGACATCGTAAGACAATAGCATATTTTCATTAGATTAGATATGTATCAAGTAAAAAATATATCAAGTGTAAAACAATAATTATAAGCAAAAATAATTAAATAAACTTTAAGTTATAACTTACCTATATATTTTAGTGTTTAAATTGCTTTAAATTAGAGAAAATGTCCAGTTAGTGACATTGAGGCTCCAGTAATAAACACCGAATATTTTCAATTGAGACAGACACAATTATATTATGGACGCCGAAAACAGTAAAAAAATTAATGAGCAATACCTTGCGCTTAATCTTTTAACAATTAGGTTAAGAACGCATATTTTCATTAAAGCACTAAAGTATTATGTACGTTTCAATTCGCCATCTTTAAATTAAAAAGCGGGAAAAAATATATTGTGTCAAATGTCATCAAAAAGTATAAATGCATTTAGTTTATTGTACATAATTAAAAAAAAATTGTATCTTTATGTTGGAAACCTAAAAAAAAGTGTCGAGCATTAGTGCTTGTTGGTTACTGGTGCCATTCTCATATAAATATATTCTAACAAAATGAAGCTTTAGATTTAAGGGAAAAACGAGAGAGATTTAAAGAAGTTCTGACTGTACACAGTCGTCGTCGCCGTACACAGTGTGTGTTGACAGTTTCAGATCTCCAATCGAGATCTAGATAGTCTGATCTTGGAATTCGCCGATTGATAAAGGGCGACGTTTGTTTTATGTTTAAACGGAGATTTTGACTAAGGTATGTTTCAGCGGAATATAAAAAATCTAACATCCCACCTTAAATCAATAAAATATGTGATATAAACCGGGACAGGGCTTGAACACCAAGGGTTCCGTTAAAAAATTAGAAGTCTCCTCCTTTTTGGAAATTCAGGCTTAGCTTAGCCAGAGTCTTTTCATCTGGTACCCCACATGAACTAGCGGCTTTAATATCAAATCCCGCCCCCTTTTAAGGCTATTATATTTTAAAATTTAACCACAAATCTATAATTTTAATTTTTTTTCAGAACTAGTACTACCTGTATATGCTAGGTGCCAAATTTCATAATTCTATGATAACCCTATTAACTTTTATTCCCTTTATAGTGTCGAAATTAACTTTTTTTGCATACATATAAAGGCCATATCTTTTTTTTAAGTAAATGTAGAAATATGATTTTATTAGGAAATCATGGGACCGTATACTTGATTATATGGTTTGAATTTCAACTTGATATCTCCAAGCGGATTTCGACAATATGGAATATATATATTCGTTATTTCATAAAGTGCGAAAAATGTGGTACAATATTATGAACATACTATATACATAAGTATGATGGTAGTATCTTATGTAATGGTCATCACCGCAGCATTCAACTCTATAGGAGAGTAAAAAACAAGAGACTCTTTTTCTATCAAGCTATATTATTTTAATGGTTTTAAAATATTTTATTTAGTAATAAACACTAAAAACAGTTAGTGTACAAAGTAGGGGTTGCAATATCGGACCATTTAAACAAAACCGGGATTTTCGATATCGACTTAAGAAAAATCCCGGGATCCCGGTTTTTTCGATATTTTCGGGATTTGACAAAATTAGTAATTCTTTTTAGCGAGAAGAATGCAAGAGAGATCTGAAAGGCTGTTGTGGGAGGCCCAAGGAGGCTTTAGACCTGGAAGAGGGTGTACGGACCAGATCTAATCCCTCCGCATGATCACGGAAAATTTTTTGCCCGTTAACCAAAAAGTTTTCTGTGCTTTTATGGACTTGGGAATGGCGTTGACAGAGTTGTAAAAGCGAAATTATGGTAGATGCTACCCCGGTACAATGTGAGCGGACCCTTGCTGCAGGCTGTAAAGTCTCTTTACAGAGATCACTCAGCCTGCGTACGAGTAGGAGCTGGCATGTCGCTTTGGCTTCACATCCGAAAGGGTGGTAAACAAGGTTAGGCCATGTCATGCCAGGCCCATTGAAATATTAATAAAATTAAGAAGATACAGACCGAGAGGTCTAAGCTAAGCTTTACATTTGTGCGAGTGTTCATATACAGTGTAGGTCTAACTAGGCGTAGTGATGTTACGGATATATTTCAGATATGCATAAGAATATCTATATTGGAAGAATGCTATTTCGGTTTCTGTTAAGGACAAAAAATATTTCTAATTATCTGGTAGGTTCAGTTAATAACAGTACCTGATATTATTTATTTAGGGAATTTATATGTATAAATAGTTAATTATTTTATTTTATTCCTAGATTATCATTTGGTACTATAGTCAGTTATTTACTTGAGTAATCGTTATACTATTTTTTTTTTAGTATATTTTCAGCACCTTTAGGAACTAAAGAATCTTTACAACACATCAATCATATTTCTCAGGTCTTTGCATATTGAAGAATACAAGCTACTTTTAGAATGCTTACTGCACATGATTATTAGCCATAGCCACAAAAAATATAACTTAACTTTTACTTAATGATTCATAATTAATAGACGAAGATATGTTTACCTCTGATAAACAACAGTTTTGCCGCATGACTGAAAATTGTATTTTGAAGGGATTTCGTTCGAAAAATTAAGCATGTAGCTTTTGTTAACTGTTACACGCTTAATTTTTTGGCCACATTGAAGGCTAGTGGTGGCGCATGAGCACAAACGTGCGACTGTAAACGCGACAGGTTGTGGTTTTGATGAGAAAGTGAAATATTTTTATTTCTTCGCTCTGGTAACAAAGCGTTGAGTTACGCCATTCAGCAAGCAATGCCTTGAAGGAAAGTAGGGAAAAATTACTGAGCTGAGCGAAGCGAAGTCAAAAGTGTGTTTCGTTGTAATGCTACTCTTCCTAGACAGTTAAACCTACAGCCCTAAAATTTTGCAGGAACGTTGTGGACGATACGGTGATCCCAGCGAAATAGTTTGGTGATCATTGTAATTATAGTTTCTGAGTTAAGCTGTGAAACGTTTGAAATTCACGCGCACAGATTGAACTTTGACTGATCTAACCCAGCGCGTGCGGACATAACAGAAATTTCACAAAATTTGTTTCATATTACTGTCATCCCAAATAAAAATGGAAGATTTGGGAAGCATGTTCAGTAGAGAAGAAAGATACAATATGGATGTGGGAAGGCGTATTGCTGCCGGTAAAAAGGTTAACAAAGCCTTAGCTGCATTGATGAGACGGTGAAACGTCAGCACAGCCGCACGTTTGGCTGTACACAATGCAGTGTTGGTTCCGATATTATTATACGACAGCGAAATGTGGGTATTACCGAAGAAGAATAAAAGAAACATGAATGCTGTGGAGATGCGATTTCTTCGTAGGATAAGCGGAGTCAGTTTAACTGATCGAATCCGTAATGAAGAGATACTCAGAATGGCAGGTACTAGCGAGGATGTCACGGTGAAAATGAAGAAGAACGTGCTCAGCTGATTTGAACGAATGAGAGATGAAAGAATGGCAAAAAAGATTCATGACAGAAAAGTGAGCGGCAACAGGGGCAGGGGGAGATCACGGTAGATTTTTGAAAACACAGTATCGATGATACTGAAGGAAGATCACGTATAAAGCATAAGGAGTTCTGGATGGCATGTATGAAGAGATTGATGACAGTGGACGAGGCGAAAGACGAGGTATGCAGCTATTTTTTTTCCGTTCTTGTGGGGTCAGCTCTTTCACAATAAGAAATTGGTTATATATTCTTAATAATAAAAGTTCTTCCTTTTCATAACTGTGTTTTGACTTAAAAAGGAGCTTTATAGAAGTAGTCCCACCTGTTTAAAGATTTAAACATATTGCTTATATTTAGCAGTGACTGTAAAAATATTGATCACACGTCGTATACTGATAGCGTCGCGTATTTAATTCTCGCGATTTATTAAAAATTAAAAATAAAGTTATTACTATTAAAGTACAAGAATGGAAAAATGTATGTGAACAAACAGGAAAAAATCCTGGACATAAAGCTGATCTGGACGATAAAATAGAACTCAAACGACGTATCAAAATTATGAGGATTGTCCGTTGTTGAAGTTAAAAATCTAATATAAAAAAATATATCAGATTTTTATTACTAATATCTAACAATACATTTTATTTTTAAAAGTTTTTTCTGGACCACTCACACAAATACTAAGCTCAGCTTATGCCTCACAAACTCTTACATCTTTGTGCGACTCAAATGACTTAAAAAACAGCGGCCAGTATCAGCCTGAAGTGATGTGAATAAAATGTTACGACGTTGGCTTGACTTGAATAATAAATAATTAAACTTCATATATTTTACCTTATGGTGTTTTTATATGTTCAGAATGCTTATTAGTACTTATAAATACATAGGTATCATATGTATAATATACGTACATTAATAAATTACAAGGCAGGCTGGAGTTTTGTAGGTTTTACCTGTATTCTTTTTACTAATAAATATGTTGATATTAATTTCCCTCCTTCTTTCCACAATTTTATTTTAATTTTATTTACTTAACATCGTGCCCATGTTACAAAGGGCAATGGAAATTCTTATGATTTCTTCATTCATATAGACTCTATGTAGAAGTATATAGAGGTTGATTAATACATATAAAGGTTGAGAGTAGAGTTGGGGCATTTATTTTTAAACTTTAATTGCTGTAAAATATTATTAATAAAATTATTTTAATAAAAAAATTTAGATAATGAAAAAAAAAACATTTTATCTACAAAATATAAATTGTTTTATTTTCTACTACAATAAAGAAGTAACTACGTTATAGTAGAGAATAACATTAGTTGTTGTTGGCTAGTCTAGTTCCGGATACGAGTCAACGACCGAGCATCGTCGGAAATAGATACTCCCATAGTGTTCCGGCTACCATAGAGTATTGAACGCCCTTGCCACTTACAACGATGCACAGATAAAACAATGTACCGACTAAATTATTTTCTATGAGTAACCTAACATCGCAATATTTTTATGACTTGAATTATTTAAATCATAAATTATAATTATAACTAAATTGAATTTTATTTAGGTAACGAAAATTAATACATAACTTCTTAGTGCGTTATTAGTGATAACCTCAAATTGAATTCCTAATATTTAATATATATAACATTCACATTTACGCAGCATTAAGAAATTGTCCTAATACATTTTTACTATAATATTAATCTATAAGCAAACGCACATAAATAAAGTAGAAATTTTAAAAATTGGTCTATTATAACAAAAATAAATAAGTTAAAGCTCTTAATTTTAATATGAGTAACGGGATGTAATGGATACCCAACTGGATACCCATAGGTAAATACCCATTATGGGAATGGCTATTAAGTTCGTAGCACATCACTTCGAAGTTCGAGTGTCGTGTCACGGTAGGACATGTTAAATTATATGATTTGCTGAGTCTGTTGTGGCTCCTTATCTTATTGGTTGCTGGTGAAATCCGTAATAAAAATGTTACGCGTTCTCTACTCTTATATTTCTAGAATATTATTGGTATTATTATTTTTTAACCTCCATAAAGTAAGTTTGATAAGACTATTATAATAAATTTAGTATGTTTAATATTTCTATAACAACATAGTCACAATACAATTTCATGGCTCAGACGAGCCCGCGACCGCCACATTGAACATGTGCTCGTTGTCATATACTATCACTAGAGAAGCATCAGGCAAATAATATAATAAGGTAGAACAACGCAGCGGCTACAACAATGATAAGCAACAGCGTGTATAAGTGAGAGCATAAATAGAAAATGATAACCTACATCGATTTCGAAGTGGAGCTCTGTGCTCAGCTCCAGGAGTAGCGGGCTAGCGGGCCTGTCGCGCAAGCACCGAGGGCGCTAACGGTGTCCGCCGTACAACATAGTATTCGATTCGAGCGCGGCCGTGGAGTTCCGCGAGTAGGTGGGTCGGTTGATCTCTCCGGCATTGCAATGCACATCCGGGCCGGTCGATACGGGCGGCGACTTGCGCGCTGCCGGCGCGCTCGCTCGCCGCCCCGCGCCCCCATGGCGGCCCCCTCGGCTCTCGCGTCTTCGAGTCCCCCCACGGCGACTCACATTGATTCGTGAGCTTGATAATTATTAACTGCTTATTGCGAAAATATATCCCCTTTTTATGTTTATCATGATCGATTCGTGTCTTTTTAAAGAAAACGTAGTAGGTATATCTGACATTTGTCAATTGAAATCTTGTTTTTTTTTTTTAGTATTACACTACCACAATGAAAGTATTTGTTAATTTTACGAACCAGTGATGTTAACTTTACTACGTTCATTTTGTCAATATAAAAGCAATAGATAAAAAATATGTTGCCGTTCATTTTTTATATGAATAAATAATAATAATTTATTAAAACAAATCCTAAACGCTAATATATTCCAGTCAAAACAAAAAAAAGGCCAGTTTTAATTTCCTTAAGGATTTTATTTATTATTTTTATAACATCATAAGATGCTATTCATAATATACATTTAAGCGGAAAACTACACTTACATGGAACGATACCGCCATTTGGAAAGGGCAAACGCTGGCAATTTAAAATAAAATAAATTAGTAGTATAGTATAATAAATTAGTAACTCTTTATATTATCTATATATATAAAGAAGAATCTAAAGAATCCTTACCTAATAATAAAATACAGTATAAAAATGGAGCTTAATTTTCATACAAAATGAGAAGATACAACAGTACACGATAACGTATACGTGACAACGTGACACATAATTCGTCATAAGTAGATCGTTTAAATAAAAAACCGTGTACGTATATTACTAGTTACCGCCCACAGGTTTATTTGTATGGACTATGTGAAGATTGTAATAATGCAATAGAGTACCATTTTCATTTACTATTTAAAAAAACAAAGATGCAAATGAAGTAAATAACGTATGCAATAATCGCTTTTAATCCTCCCTCCTAAAAAGTTAATCAGTTGAATACTTAGGTAGCCTATTATAGTCATCTCATGTTTTCATGTTGCTACATCACTTGACCAGCTCGATAGTAACATATGAGAAAGAAAGAAACTTAGCATTCTATGGTTTCACCCTACAAATACCGGGCCCATCGCACTGCAAGACGAATCAATCGATCAATCTCATTACATGAATAATTGCCAATTTTTTTATGATAAATTAGAACTAGAAGTGTGTGAAATGAACTTCTTAAAATATAATATATAGTTAGCATGTTAGAAAAATCAAAGGCAAGTAATATAAATTATGCAGAACCAGCTTCGTTCGTTCATTACAAAGATAATATAAATAGACATAAATCCGTACTACAAAACTTTTACGAAACACTAAATATTCCTAACCTGTAGTAGAGGTTCTCTAACTGTTGTAAAACTCCTACTTTCAACATTTCTTTTTCAGCATCAGTAAAACTCTATTTCAGTTCATAAATGTTGTAGGTTATGTGTACTTGTATTGTAAACTAGCGACCAGATCGCAGCTTTGTCCGCATGTACTAGACAATTCTTTATTTTCTCATTTGAGTTACTTAATCTAATAACACCATCATTTTAAAAATACATTGATAGCGAATCGCATACTATTGCTTATATTGACATAACTTTATGCTAAGTTTTAAGAAACTAAAATTTATCGCCGTTATCGTAAAAATACGCACAGACATACAGAAAAAAAATTAGAAAACATTGTTTTTGGTTCTATTAAATGCTAACATTTTCCTAACATCTTCAACGTACAGACACCGATGCTTTACTATTTTACTATGAGTATAGTAGAGTCAAGCTAAGCAAAACTCAAAACCGACGATTGGATATTACTTAACTCGATGTGGTAGAATAGATATACATACATTGTATAATTCTTGGTATGTCTCGTCTACCGATCGTAGGAGCCTTTATATCAGGGGTTCCCAACTTTTTCCTGATCAAGAACCACTTTTATATCATACTTGGTAGTAGGGACCACTGTGCATGTAAGTATAATCAAAATTAACTGTGATAATCAAACAGAAACTTCGCCTCACCATCCCCAGTCATAAAATTAAAATCATTCGCGGACCATATTTAGGCACTGGTGGTCCACGGACCACTGGTTGGGAACCAGTGCCTTATATTAAAGTGACTGAACCGAAAACCACGCCTACTGGGTGACAGAATTGTAATGTAGACTTGATTTCTATTTAATGTTCACACTGAGTGGCGCTAACGTAAATTGGTTACTCGTTCGGTCAATTGTAGGCTTTTAAAAAATTGACATATAAATTTTACGGTGCTCGGACATCACGGCTTTGATCAATGTGTCTGTATGCCGCCGGTGCATCAATTAATACATTTCACTAATTGATTCCATTTTTGTGTTTTATAAGCTGTATGGAGTTTTTAAACAATGGTTATTTATTTAAAAGGATTTTACAATTGACTAAAATTTTATAGTAGGTACTATGTATTTAAACGATAAGATTTGCTTTAGCTTCACGTTGTATCCAATCTGGGAATTTGGGAACCTAGTGGTAAAACACTTCCGTTTCTCACTTTCCGCCGAATTCTGGTGGCATTGCGTGTTAAGTGGCGGAACTCAACGCTAATTATATTAAAAAAGGTTTTTGTTAAACTAAATGTTATATTTGTTCTTATTTCCGTCTAAAATTACATAAAACAGTTTTGGATTCTATCAAAACGTAACTTATTTGAACTGAAAGTAAAAAAGACTCATCTTACAGGACTTTCTCTCCGTACTAGTAAAAGTCGAAGTTGAACGATAAAGACAAAAAATTGATACTCAAAATATTTTTTGAATGAGTCAAATATTTAAGAAGTAGATATTTTCTTATCCAAGAAGGCGAAATATAACATGCCTACTCACAATAAAACAACTAAACTTCCTTATCAATGGTCTCTATACAAATACTATGGCCGTGCCTGCAAGCGGAGCTGATCGTCGCAGTGCTGGATGAAAGTTAAAGAGCAGGTTTAAAATTCTTTTTTAATGTTTAAAAATATTAACATATTTTTTCCCATTAGTTATTAAAAAATATGCTAAACTTTGACTTTTTAGTTTTATTTGAAATTCTAATATAAATACTTAAACATTAAAAGTTATGCTTCTATTTTTATGCTTAGAATATTCTATTTTAAAAATAATGAATGTTCAGCTTGCAAACGAATTAATATTGCATACATTAGAATGATATACTAAATAAGCTAAATATTTACATAATATGAAAGATATAATATATATCAACTCTATGACGCACGCAAGTTAATATGAACTTTATAAAATTGCCATTCGATATTCTTTACCATCCAGTGTCATCGAAAATGTGGTCCAACTCTTTGTGACACCGCACATGTGTTGTGTTAGACGCTATTTAGTCACTACGGCGTTGGAGCACATTATCAAGCTTTGTATAAAGCTATAAAGGACACAGCATCAACATCTATGCCGAGAACCTTACACATCATCCGATGATATACGACTATTGGCTGGCCTTGGAAGACCTGAATACAATGCGCAAAAATCTTAGTAGTGTTTTTTAAAGAGTAAGTCTTAAGATTAAAACGGATAAAACAAAAATCAGCTCCACTTAATATTGGGAACATTACCCTGAATGGTTTTGACCATTACATATACCTGACACAAGCAGTCCAGTTAGTTAAGTCTAAATTCGAGAAAGAGATCTCTCGTCAAAAGAGAAGTCATTCACACAGCGGGGAGGGCAATGCTCGATACTTCCAAATGAGGACTAGAAATGTAGGAGAAAAAAAGCTACCGACATTGCCCGAAGAATTTTCAATAGCCGAGACTCATAGCATATGTGTATTAACCGAAGGCCGTTGACGTGGCGGCTTTAAACTAGACGACGCTCAGTAAGTCTCCGCTAGATGGACCGACTATTTGGTCAAGGATGTTGCAGTGCAAGACTGATAAGCGTGAAGATCTTTGGAGGAGACCTGTTCAACAGAAAATGTAACAGTGGACGTCGAAAGACTAAGAAAGCACAAGAAAGCTGATGATGTTGATGAGTTAGTATTTAGTCCAAAAGAATTTAAATAACTCAAATTTTTGGAATTAATTATTCTATCCCTACGATGTATTCGTCGAAAGTAAAATAAAATTTTTTGGTATTATACTCTTTTTCATGCCTTGGATTTCAATCTACGCAAAAAACGTGATAATGCTCAAAAACACCAAACCTAAAAACATTTACCAAATTAGATTGTTTTTTTTTTATTTCACGATTGGGGGTATTAAACTGGACACGGCCCCGTGAACGGTACTGTGTTACGGTAAGGAAGAAACTAATTACCACATAGTTTGACACTCGTTAGCCAATTTAATGGCTAAGTCGTCATAATATAATTAATGTATGTAATTTAATATACATGCTAATATGGTATGGTATTATTCAGATCATGCATAAAAATACTACTGAGCTATATAAAAAAATCCTACTATATGGTAGATAGTTTCTGGTTGTTGCGTAAAATATCTACACGCTAAGTTTTTTTAGTATATAACATAATGTTAGTAATAACATAAATAAATATAAGTATTATTTTATAAGTTATTTTTGTTTTGTTTTATGATATAAACTACGGTTCCAGTCCACATGGGATTAGTGTTAGATATCTAGCTTTAGCTGTCAGTGATTGTAAATAGTTAACATTTGTGGTTACTATTGGCAGTATTTTTTTTACAGATATTAAAATAAATATGGTAGAAGTTTTGTAACAGGTCCTTATAATATCACTCATATATAGTTTTCATGGTGTAGCACCAGAAATAAGGTACGTCGCCAACATTCACAATAAAATGATTAAAGTAGCAGGGATTGAAACCGTTATACAATGAGCTTACAAAGATTTATATATAGAAAATGTATATAGAACATTTAAAAAATGCATACCATACGTTTTCTTTGTTTGCCTATATTACTGTTGAATTTATACTCTGTGCTTTTGTTCCATTTTACGACATTGACATTGTATTTAACTGGCACACCTAAAGTTCATAAACAATAGAACACAATAGTGGTAATATTACAATAATATTAAAACACTACAGTTAATTAAAATATGACAATATTATCTCATTTTTGGACATACAAGTACTATATTTTTTGTGATTATATGCTATAAATAAAGCTGTGACGTTATAATTTAAGTAATGAACAGCTCTTTTGATAGCTCAAGCGATAGATTGTACTTTAATAACTTTTTTTTCACATGTACTGCAAAAATGTATATGTGAATAAACGATAATATACTTAAAAATTGACAAATACAAATATAATATATTTGAAATATCTTATGTCCATAGATTACTATAGAATAACGAATATATTTTATCTGTGGTGATCTAATACCATTTATTGGACTATTATTTGAGAAGCCGATATATGTTTTGATGTTAAAAGTTTTGTAGTTTCATTAATTTAATTTTATAGGTTTCTTTATAACATAATTCTTTACAAAATAGAAAAGAAATTATGACTTGGGGCTTCGTTACTTGTGGTCCAAATGAAGCGCTTGTAGTTTCAGGTAATATATGTTTTAGTATTGTTGTTAAGTAGCCATATAACATAATTATACTTTAAATACAATTTTCAACATAAAGTAAATGTTTTACCTCTTTAATAAACAAATATCTAAATCTAAATGCACAAACACGTCCACTATATACGTCCTTTTTGTCTTTGCGATGTTTAGTATTATATGCTTCAATAGGCGTTGGCAAAGCGAAGTATTTATATTTGAAAATTACATTTACTCTTTTACAATAACATATCCCTTAGTAGATTCCTTTTGAATATTGATATACTTTGTGTTATAGCTAGTTTGAGACATTACACATATTCTATAACAGGAAAAAAATTGTTGTTTAATGTAACATGCATGAGTCATTGTATTAATGTCAATTTAATACGATTGTTATTTCTATTTTGTTAATCTGCCTATTACATTGACGAGTTATAATATAAAATAGTGATAAAATATATATCAAAATATTTAGTTTTTTGAATTATCTTAATTGCATTGTTTAAATACAGTAAATTATTTTAATGCTTAATTGCATTAAAATATAGTATTATTGCTTGTATTTGAAATGTTGTAAATTGTGCATATTATTCACAATTATTTTTGCAGCTAAGTGAAATCATATAAATTTTGTACCTTATTTAATTTACATAGTTAATGTATGCATGCATATGTGAAATATTATAAAATAATGCTTAAAATCATTAATCTATTAATAATTAAATATGATGTTCTTTGAAATGCACATAGCCTTGTTTGCTAATCAACAACAATCTCTTCATCTCTAAAAGTGAATTATCATTCTGCCTTTTAAATTAGCAAAATGAAAGCTATTACTTATACATATATGATTTTAAAAATGTAAATGTACATATTATGTTTTCTTTACTGTATTTCCATTTTTAATTTTGTCTATATTAATTAAAATTATATTCATATGCAGGATGTTGCTACTCAAAGCCTCTCCTTGTTCCTGGAGGAAGGGCATTTGTTTGGCCAGCAATACAGCGTGTTCAGAGGATTTCACTTAATACTATGACACTTCAAGTTGAATCACCAACAGTTTACACCAGCCAGGGTGTACCTATATCTGTAACTGGCATAGCGCAAGTAAAGTATAATAATAACATTTCATAATTCAATTCAGATTCAGAAGTTCCCCACTTTCTGCCAAACTTTCAATAAAACTGTTTTCTTTACTTAGCAGTATAATTTCACCTTGATATTGATGATTAAAATATATGTATATATAAAGTGGTTGTATCAAATCATTCTGTTTAATGTTTAATACTTTTTTTATGAATAATTTTAGGTAAAAATCCAAGGGCAAAATGCAGAAATGTTGCTATCAGCTTGTGAACAATTCCTAGGTAAATCTGAACAAGAAATCCAGCATATAGCACTAGTGACTCTTGAAGGACACCAGCGAGCTATAATGGGTTCGATGACAGTTGAAGAAATATACAAAGATCGAAAGATCTTCTCTAAAAAGGTGAGATGACATGTTTGAGGAAAATAATTCATTCTCTCAGATTAGAATGGAATCCACAACTGACATATTTACAGTAACACAATGTGCCACTGCACTATGACAGCCAAGTCTATGTTGCAAAACTACATGATATATAAGTTAGCGGCACTTGATAAAAGATAATTGATAATAATATTTTTTTCATCTTGTATAATGATATGAATAAAGAATGTTATATTATATTTTTTACAGGTTTTCGAAGTAGCTTCAAGTGATTTAATAAATATGGGCATAACAGTGGTTTCTTATACTTTGAAAGATATCCGAGATGAAGAGGTAATTAATTTATTTAATCTATTTAAGTCTTCAACATTTGTAATGTCATAAAATACCTATTAGTTAATGAAATTTTAATTAGTTTTCCTTGTGGAAAAATCTGAAAAAAACATTCAATCAACAATATCAAATCTAAATAATTTATCATAATAAAAAAATATTTGTAAAAACAAAAACCCCGACTGCATAAAACTAAAAAGAAAATAAACTAGCCCAATAGTTTATTAGGATTAACAGTCGGGACCTATAAGTGATTCTTTTATCAATAAAATCTTTACTATCTTTACTAATAGGAACCCCGTATAATTGAAAGAGGGCCCAATTGTTAATCCTAATAAACTATTGGGCTTGTTTATTTTCTTTTTAGTTTTATGCAGTTGGGGTTTTTGTTGTTACAAATATTTTTTTATTTTTCACTTTTTTGTTAGGATTTATTAAAGTAATGATAATCATGATATACCTTTTTGAAATTCTCGTATTAAGTTCTTGAATTAGATACCCATATTGTGGTATTCGAAACGAAAAAAATTCTTTTCACTAAGTCCAATGGGATCCCACAGCTGCCATGATTGTTTTTTTTTTAACGTCACCTATCTAACAACACTTGGGCTACTAATACGAATCTGACGATACCTTAATTGTGTAAATCCGTTCAGAAGTTGTGGAGATATCAGGTAATAAAGAATATTACATACATACAAGATACGCTCGAAAAACATAACCCTTCCTTAGCAGTCGGGAAATATTCTCATATACATATATTATAGGAATATAAGGTGTAATCAAAAATTATAACTGCCTCAATAAAAAGAAAGGTATATCTTAAACAGAATTAAATTGTTGTCCTAAAATAATTTGTCAATAAATTCAAAAGATTGCTTGATCTGACAGCCCTTTGCTGGTTGCCAAGAAAAGAGATAATATGTTTAGATATATTTTATTGCAGTGAAGAAATGAATATGTTATATTGTTAAAAACTAAAGTTGTCATGTTCATTTATAAGTGGAAAAACTAATTAGAGAGGTTGTTTCTGAACATTTTTTATGGCAGTTGTTATCACATGGATACATTGCTGCATTGATTGCATTTTCAAAAACAATAATCAAACAACAATGCTCACCAAAAGGTCACTAATAGAGTGTTTATTAGATAACAAACAAGAAAAAAACACCACAAATTTAATTATAATTACATTATTTGTTAGACAACTAGAGATAGATAATTCTTTGTATATCTCATAGGGTTACTTGAAAGCCTTGGGCATGGCCCGTACGGCGGAGGTCAAGCGCGATGCTCGTATAGGGGAAGCCGAGGCCCACGCTGAAGCGCGCATTAAGGAGGCCATGGCGGAGGAACAACGGATGGCCGCAAGATTTCTCAATGATACTGAAATAGCGAAAGCTCAAAGAGATTTTGAGTTAAAGAAAGCTGCATATGATGTAGAAGTTCAGACGAAAAAGGTATGTTTTATTTTTTGGTTGCCATCTAGGACCTCCTATCATAGGCTGGTGAACAATTTATTAAAAAGTCAATGACCATTTTACTATCAAATTTTAAAAGTATTTAATTGCTTAATAATGTTTCATAGTGATCTAAATCTATTAAAAAAGGCAATTCAATGAAGTTTTATAAATATTGTAATTAATATTAAAGGCTGAAGCTGAAATGGCGTATGAATTACAAGCTGCTAAAACAAAACAACGTATTAAAGAGGAACAAATGCAAATAGCAGTTGTTGAACGCTCACAAGAGATCAATGTTCAGAAATGGGAAGTGCAACGTAGAGAGAAGGAACTTGAGGCGACTGTACGAAGGTAAGCACATCACAACATACATATTTGTATATCCTCTTTGCCAATCTAAATACAAGGAGGTTTTAATTTCCCATACATATCGACGGTCGCAAGCCTAGATCCAAGTCACATAGGGAACGCCCTTGCCGCCGACGTCTTACTTTTAAAGAGCCACATAGTGTATGCATTTTCTCAGGAACAAAGTACCCTCTTCCCTAATAACCAGTGTTGCTGTAAACCTCAAGTCGCTCAATACACTCGAAAATTAGCCAGTGCATTAGGAATGGGCTATTTTCACGCGAGGTTCCTTCTACCTACCTTGAAGGATACAACGTGTTTATTCAGGATATACCGTGATGCTGAAGAAAATTCCGTAGAATAAATACATTTATTATTATCCAAATATGCGACATGTGCCATTTCAAGGTCAACATATTTGTGCGATTATAGATATGAATTGTTAATTACGCATTTCAAAAAAAGAAAACAAAAACAATTACGTCATCTCATTAATCATTTTTTCTTATATTATTATGAATCAGTCACATATCTATTATCATCTATATATCTATCTTCAAAAATCAATATTGCCTTTTTGTAAAATCAAGTGAGGCCAGTCATGGCGCAGCGGAACAAAGTGTGGCTGTAAAACCGACTGGTTGTGGGTTCGATCCCCACTCGAGGAGATGAAATATTTACTTACTCTTATATTTCCATTTCTTCGCTTTGGTGTCGAGGCAAAGCGCGGCGTTGAGTTCCGCCACTCAACACGCAATGCCTCCAGAATTCGGCAGAAAGTGGGAAACGGAGTGTCTTAACACTAAACATCATGCCAAGTGCGGTAAACACGACATGTTGTGGATTCGATTTTTCTTGAGGAAATGAATTATTTAATATTTTCTTATAGAAATATGACGCAATAATATAAGCTTCAATAGTCTACTTTCTTAAACTAGTCTGATTATACAAATACAAAATGCTTCATAAGAAGTCATTCTTTTTATTTCCCCTATCTAATAGGAAGACAAAACGTGATAGTAGGTTCCGCCAATGCAGTGCTTCGAAAATTGAATGGTGCTTGGAGAACGCATTCTTATCACAAGGTTCTTCCTGCGGAAGACCGCGTGAAGTTAAGAAAAGAAGATAAAAGAATATTATATGAATTATCTATTGGTTACAGACCCGCCGAAGCTGAGAAATTTAAACTCGAGAAACTAGCGGAGGCTCATCGTCTAAAGACGGTGCTGGAAGCTGAGGCTGAGGCTGAAGCAGTGAAAGTTCGTGGAGAAGTAAGTATATTGTATTTTTTTTACATTTATTTGAGTAGATTATTTTGAAATTGAGATTGATGGGATCGAATCCATAACCGTCGTGTTACAGTCTCAAGTCTCGCGTTATACTCTTGTGCCCCTTTAGAGATTTAAGTCCTTTATAGTATACTAGCGGCCCGCCTACGGCTCCGCCCGCTTAAAATACATGATTATTCATTTAATAAGCAGAATTAATTGACAATTATAATGACTTCAAATATGATTTTTTTATTACTTTAATCTGTAATATTGTAATATAATTTATTTACGACATTATCGTAATTTCCATAAGAATTTTCGATTGTTTCGACCTA
The DNA here is from genome assembly GCA_013421005.1 of Heliconius erato x Heliconius himera. NCBI lineage: Eukaryota > Metazoa > Arthropoda > Insecta > Lepidoptera > Nymphalidae > Heliconius > Heliconius erato x Heliconius himera. The sequence goes on along the minus strand of JAATLQ010038487.1, from coordinate 93,808 downwards.
AAAAATACGGCCAATGTTGATATTTGATATTCATAAAATATACATAAAGCTAATTATTTATTATATGTATATGTTTTTGTAACATTGTGTTATTTTTACCTATGTTATGTTTTTTAAAACTCTGTTAAATGTGCTGCTGTCAGTTAATAGTTTAATGTACTGCTTCAGAGACAGCCTTAAATGTAAAATTATTGATTTGGGTAAGGATTATGAATATTATTTGTAAAATAACTGTAATGGTTGCATATTAACTCCTGTACAGTTTTAAAATTAGTTACATATATTATTAGCAAAATGTACAATTGGTAAATATGTAGTTATTACAGAGTACACATAGGAAGGATGATTTTAGGCATTTTTATATAGATTTATTTCAAACGAACGAACCAAAAATCTATGTATTTACTTGATATTTCTTTGAAGATCAAATCGTTCTTTATCTCTGTGCTGAATTAATTATGTCTTAAACTTAACTGTTATTTATGAAGGTAATCCATTACTACTACAATCAAACTCCACTAACAATTCAATTTTGTTTACTTTATTGTATAAAATATTGTATAGTAATAGTGCTTCAAAAATATATATTTTATATACCCAAAAAATATATATTTTATATATATATTTTCATATACCCAAGATGTTTCGAATGTCATTCTTTAACCAGGAATCTGACAAGCGCGATTGCTATATAACATTCGCAAACTAATGCCTTGAGGTCATTAAATGACGATAACTTTTTTTTTAATGAACCGATTTTGATGAAACAAACTTTACTTGTTGAGTACAAAGCTATTGGTGAAACTTTTAAGTAAATCGGTTCAGTACTTTTAGAGAAAAATGTGACAATACATATCGACTGACAGACAAAAAATTAAAAAAAATTTTTTGCCTTCTATTATTCTTTTTAAGTGTCCCTCTATCCATTTCAGTCAAAATTACTAAATGTACCGACAAAATATTTTTACTGTCTTATGATTTATGAGATGATATTTAAGTATAATTTTATGATATTTAAGTATGATGTCTTATGATATGATATTTAAGTATAATTTTTACTATTTCAAAGGCGGAGGCATTCGCGATTAAAGCCAAGGCGGCTGCGGACGCGGAACAGATGGCAAAGAAGGCTGATGCATGGAAAGAGTATGGGTCTGCTGCCATGGTTGACATGATGCTGGAGACACTGCCTAAGGTAAAATAAATAAGTACGCGGAATACACGGGACGTATATTGCAGGGTAGGTAGAAGGAAACTAATGTTAAAATACTCATTTTCCGCAATGACTTGAATATTAAGTGATGCTATTTTTTGAGATATTGCATGTTGAGTGACGGAAATCAACGCCGCATTTTGTCTTGTTACAAGAGTAAAGATGTGAAAATTGTTATTTCCTATCATAGAAATCATCATGTAGGTCACCATTACTTTACAAATATTCATTTTATATTTAATCTTTCTATTAAAAATACTTTCAAAATATGTTAAAAATAATTAGTAAACAGTACTCTCTCTCTCTCTCTTGAATATTGAACTTTATAAGCAGTAATCTTTGGTTAGCATATTTTATTACAAATTTCTGGAACATTATTACTAATCACCCTACAGCTGGTAAAGCTTTACAGCTGGTAAAGCTATAACATAAATAAATAGTAATAAACTCATAGGAATTTCTTCGCAGCATGATAAGAACATATGGCTTAGTGGTCAGAGCGTTTGGACGGTAAACAAGAGGCATGGCATTTCTATGTGATCTTTTTTTCTTATGTTTTCCTTAATTATTTCACTTTCTAAATATTTTCTAAAAAAATTGTTTGGCTTTACAATATTGACTAAAACAATAAATATAATTTTTCATCTATTATTCTTCTATAACTACTCCTATTAGGCATAGCGAGCCTAACACGAAGTAGGTAATGATATAAAAGCCGAAAATGCCGCCGAAAAATTTTATAGATCACAAAACTGTTTACTGTGTATGTTTATCTACTTGATTATTTGTGCGTTTGTTCACACTATTCTAAGAATCGGCTTAACCGATTTAATTGCAGTTTTCACTATTGCATTCGGACAAACCCTTAACATTTTGAGTTTCTTTTATTTTTAATCGATTTATAAATAAAAAATATTTCAATCTGAAGTTTTTTCAAGGCCAATTACGATATACGAGCACAAAGTGTGACTACACGCCACTGGTTGTAGGTTCCATTCCCACTCGAGGAAATGAAATATTTATTTAAATGTATATTTTCACTTCTTCGTTCTGGTGTCTTCCCGCCACTCAACACGCAGTGCCTCCAAAATTCGATGGAAAGTGGGGAACGGAGTGTCTTAACACTAAGTTCCTCTGCTGAATCGTGAAGCTGCTAATTTAAGTTAAAACTAATTCTCAGAAAATGTTTTAGTTATGTCTTATTTGTATGAAATTATTTAATCTCTAAGATTGTTTATTTTAAAGCAGCAATCGAGTCTATCATAACAAATGTACATGTTCTCGCTCACGTATGAACAGGTTTCTTCCTATTGTTACAATTTAATAGGTATAATTATTGTCACCGATAACAAAGATCACTATAAAAAACGTAAAAATCCCACAAGCAAATACTTGTCAAACGTTAGAATATCTATATAAATCAGCTGCACGCTGTATCCCGCACACAGCAGGGTAGGCATAGGGAACCTAGTGTTAAGACACTTCGTTCTCCACTTTTTCCCGAAGAATATCTATATAAAGGTTAATATTTTAAAATTAATAAAATTAAAAGGTCATATTTTTTTTTATTTATCATTTAATGTTTTACTTAAGAAAATTTAATTAACTACTTCCTTATCAAGCTTACATTTAGTTTTCATTAACTATTATGCTGAGGACTAAAGAAATTATTTCCGTTTACATAGTAAGTAATGACCGTGTCGTTTTGCTTGAATTGTTTACCATACCTACTAGCACAAGATCTCAGAGCCCCTACACCTATGTCATTTAAGCAAAGCTGAAATTTTAAGGATTATTAGTCTAATACGTTCGTTACTAACGTGCATGTGGGGAACCATTTCAGAGGTACCGCCAGCTAAAGGTACATATCTATCTGGGAGGATGATTGAGCCAAGAAATTCCTATACGTTAATTACTATTTATTTATGTTGCCAGCTTTACAGCTGTAGGGTGATTAGTAATAATGTACTGTTGAAATTTGTAATAAAATATGCTAACCAAAGATTACTGCTTATAAAGTTCAATATTCAAGAGAGAGAGTACTGTTTACTAAATATTTTTAACATATTTTGAAAGTTTGGCCTGAGTGCTTATTCTTGAAATAGTCCCGTAAATAATATATGTAAAATTGACGCATACTAGTTTAACGTAGCTTGCCCCAATTTAAACAACCTGTAGTCCTACAGGGTCTTCACTCCTTACTAATAAAGGCCCACGTAAAAGGTCTGGCGATAATAAATAATATTTAATAATATATATTTATTAAATATACATTTTTAACATTATTCTTAAAAATATATTTAAATACGAGCGCTTCCGTCTTAACGTAGGCGAGCGTGTACCTTTAATTGGCATTACCTCTGGAAAGACCCCACTTCCAAGTTAGTAAGTACGCATACCATCTTACCTACATATATAATAGACTATTAATCCTCAAAATTTCAACTTTGCTCAAATGACGAAGGTCTGGGGCCCTGAGATCTCAATCTATACTTGTACATAAAGAAATAAAGATTATGCACGTCGTGGCCGGTTCTGTAATCTTGAGTATTATTGCAGTCGTCGTTATTTATGTAATAGTTTTAACGCTGTTTTAACTATCGCAAAACTAGATGCATTATAACTCGTGCATATTATTACAAGGTCGATAATGTAACGAGACGATAAACCAGTCACACGTCACATATATAACTAATTGAATTGTATAATGTGTGTTCTTAGTGATTTTAACACGCTTTTACAAGAAATAATACAAATCGTTTTTTATTTTTTTTTTAGAATAATTTTTATTAACATAATATATTTATTTTACTGTATATAAATAGTAAAGTAAATATTTATTTTAATGTAGACCATTAAATCTATATCCCCCCTTATAGTAGGGTAGACAGAGGGAGCTTGGGACATAAGACCTGGTGTTAAGTCCGTTTTCATTAAGACACTTTAGTTCCACACTTTCCAATTTTAGAGGCATACCAGAGCGTAGAAATGATAATAATAAATATTTCCTCGAGCAGGAATCAAACTCACAACCTAATAATAATGTACATTTTATCATTATCCAGTAGTATTAGAGTAACACAATTTGCTTTGTTGTTTTATAGAGAACAGAAACCCTCTTTTTCCAATGATAGATTAATATACTGTAACTAATTACGAATCACGTCATAAAATTGTATAAGAGACTAACAAATCTGCAGAAATATTATAAAGATATTGATACAAAATAATCATTGTCGTTATCAACACGAACAAGATTTAGTTTTTCCTCCTAGGAGTTAACAGAATACTTATAGATACATAGTTTTTGGCATTATGTTTATTTATAAAAAAAAATCAGCTTCACGCTGTATCCCGCACACAGCAGGGTAGGCAGAGGGAACCTAGTGTTAAGACACTCTGTTCCCCACTTTCTGCCGAATTCTGGAGGTATTGCGTGTTCAGTGGGAGAACTCAACGCTGCGCTTTACCTCGACACCAGAGCGAAGAAATGGAAATATAAATTTAAGTAAATATTTCATCTCGTCGAGTGGCAATCGAACCCACAACCAGTCGGTTTTACAGTCACACCTCGTGCCGCTGCGCCACGACTGGCCTCATGCTTATTTGTAACGATCGATAATACTTTGTCATATCATGAAACTTATCTCCCAATATGTTTTTCCGTTAACTGATTATAGTCTCCCATCCATGCTCTATAAGTAATAATTCAAACCACAATTTCTTTTCCACCATGGAGAATTGATTATTACATATCGTTTGTGACGTGTTTGCTGTAGTACTTGAATAGTTGGCTGATTATCATCTTCATTTATTATAGAGGCCAGCCTTGGCACAGCGGCACGAAGTGTGACTGAAAAACCGGACTGGTTGTGGGTTCGATCCCCACTCGAGGAGATGAAATATTTACTTAAATTTATATTTCCATTTCTTCGCTCTGGTCTCGAGGTTAATCGCGGCGTTGAGTTCTGCCACTCAACACGCAATGCCTCCAGAATCCGGCAGAAAGTGGGGAACGGAGTGTCTTAACACTAGGTTCCCTCTGCCTACCCTGCTGTGTGCGGGATACAGCGTGAAGCTGATTTATGTATTTATTTATTATTCATGCCTTCTATATTATTTCGCTTTTATTATTTAATGTATAGATCTTATCGCACAGTGTATTCGAGAACATTCTCTGTGTTATGTTTGTCTAACTGATATTTCATATTCAGTTCTAATTATTTGCAATTATAATATAAGTAAGCTATTTAACTTATATTTAACAAGTATGTGATATTCGAGGCCAGGTGTCATAGTTTTGATTATCATATTTCTAATTTACATTTGAATGGTTTTCTATAGTTTATTACTAATTTTCCGTTTGTTTTATTATCTTACTTTATAGTTTAGTTATTATTTTCGAATTCTTTGGCATATTTTTTATATTCGCTGTTTACGTTCTAAATAGGAACGTGTGTAAACCATACTATGTTGTCATGTTTGTTTAAATTAGAAAAATATTCTGAACTAATTTTTTCCAGCAATATTTTTTACAGTTAGACCTACACTCCGAGTAATTTCGGTATAACTTCTTAGTGCTCTCCTTCATTCCTCAAAGAACCTACAGCTTTGCTGCCAAATGTCGATTTTTGACCTGGCTAAGCCAATTTTCAACCATTTAAATATTCCCAAAGAGTCATCTTAAATTTAAATGGATCACGACAAATCTCTAATTTGTTCGTGTGCATCAATTATAAAGCAATGTTAACATTGTTCAGCATCACTTTTGACGAAATTCTAAGTATATTTTTTGCTTCACGCTGTATACCGCATATAGAGGAAACCGCAGAGGGAACCTAGTGTTAGACACTCTCACTTGCCGAATTCTTGAGACATTATGTGTTGAGTCGCGGAATTCAACGCCGCCCTTTGCCTTGTTGCCCGAGCGAAAAAAATAAAATATAACATATTTCAATCCCCCGAGTGGGTATCGAACCCACAGTCGTAACGGGTTTTTTTTCGTTTGTTTATAATTATTCTTTCGGGGTCCCGTTCATTACTTTTGATATTGTATTGTCTGTCAATCACTGTATTATGTAACAGTTTTCTCTATAGACATGTAGATTTATTGATACTATTGATAACTATTATCATTTGTGATAGGTGGCAGCAGAGGTAGCAGCGCCGCTGTCGCAGGCACGTAAGGTGACCATGGTGTCCTGCGGCGGTGGTGAGGTGGGCGCAGCCAAGCTGACTGGCGAGGTGTTGAGCATCGTGCAGTGCATCCCTGACCTCGTGAAGGGGGTCACCGGGGTCGATATCTCGAAAGTGAAGGTATGTTGAATGATTTTGTTGATATAATAAGGATTGTTTTGTTTGTCAATTTGTGTTTTAGGATAGAGAATTAGTTTTGAGATGTTTGATTTCATATCTATTTTATTAGTGGTAGTTTCTTTGATGAAATATGTTATGATGGCAAAAATGCTATTGTTTTTTAATTAAAAGTAATTTTTTAACTGAATTTTAATTTATTCTGTACGAATAATTCATGTTTTACTTTTCGTATTTTTCTTTTTGTAAGATCACGTTGTTCAAACATTTATTTCAGTTTACATAATTTTTTGTTTCGGCTTATATTCTCTATCCTAAAAACGCCTCACTTTATGGTAAAGCTAATTGAATTCACTTTCTTAAAAATAACATGCATGTTTATTATTCGTGCCACTCTAATAATTTTAATTTTCACAAAATATAAATAAAAAATGTCTTCTCTCTGATAAAAAAAAAACCAACTCATTGTTTTTTTCTAACTTGGTAAAATGTACACGAGATAACTTATCTAGAGTAGAGGTCGCCATATCGTTAGCCTTTTGATTTATCAATAATTGCAATCCGCAAACATATTAATGTAATATATATATTTTCCAACACCGTTTGTATATTATGTTTATGTTAAAATTACGATTGTTCTTCTTGGCAATTAAGAAACCAATAAACTTCAAATATTAATGTTTGCATTAAACATATTTTATTACATATATATTTATTGATTTATATTTGTCTGTTTCCTCGCACAAGGCTGGGTAGGCAGGGGGAACCTGAGAAGCTAGTGTTAAGACAGTCCGTTCCCATTAAGACACTTTCGTTACCCACTTTCCGCCGAATTCTGGAGGCATTGTGTGTTGAGAGGCGGAACTTAACGCCGCGCTTTGCCTCGTTAAATATATTAACCCTCCATAAATTATTTAAAGTAGCTTATTATTCCTTTTGTAAATTATAAATCGTTTATTATTCCTTTCGGGATTTTCCTTATATCTTTGCAATTATTGATAAGTTAAACACAATGTTTAATAACTGTTAAATCGCTTTAAATATTCATGCTTATAAATTTTAACCGTAAAATCACTTAAAAATAACTCATTTGTATTTGTGCTAATCCATTTTTAAACCTCTCTTTAATTTCACTTGTCACTCGGTTAAATAGAAAAGTGATATTATTCAAAAAACACAATTTTTACAGTACGGGACATTTAAAATTATATAAACGTTATTACTATGTTTCTGAAAGTTGGTTGTTAATAAATAAGTATTATACGAACATATATTTATAACATTTATATAAAAATCTGATTTGTATATTACTTTTAAGTGTTCGGTTAATGAAAAAGGCGTTTAAAGCCAGAATTTTTTTTTCAAATAAATTATAATGATAACATGTTGTGTAGTCATACTTCTAAATAATATTAGTAGAGGCCTTCTATACAAAGGGTTATTGTTAATATTTTTTATTATATTTTCTATTAAAAAACTTAAGTGTTGTTTTTTTCTATCTGAAGCGTTTTTGGAGGGATAACGATTTTAATTAAAAAATAATTTGAGTTCGATTACGTCAACGTCATTTGCAAATAATAGAATTTGATTGACGACAATTCCAAAACGACACTTGTGTAATCTAGTGCCCATGACGCATATTGTTATATTAAGAATGTTTAATACGTATAAAAGAATATTAATAGTTTAAATTTTAGTCTAACAAAATGGCAGAATTTATGCTTTTTACATCATTTTGTGAATGAAGTAAAAAAAATCTGCATACGTCGTGTTATCGTTATACAATAAAACTAGTATGGAGGGTCACATTTCGTTATTTACAGAATATAACAAATTTTATTAAAAGAATGCTAAGGTTATATTAAATAAATACAAATACATAAAAAAATATGCCACTTTTCTATTTAATTTCGAAAACAACGAATTAGTATGTAGAATTGAATTAAAATAATAAGAGAGGTTTAATATCGACATGTATGTGTAATCTAACGGGTGCGGTTGTAGAGTGTGGATACCGTAGTCCCCACACCGACCGCGCGTGGGGACTCCGCGAGGAAGTTGCGATAACTATGCGGGATCAACTAAACATCTACAGTGGCTGTGGAGGCAAGTATTGTACGGTATCATGGTGCACTGTTGACTCTCCGTTGTGATATCTTCTCATTGATCCTTTAAAAAAAAATATTTAGTTTTTATGAAACTTTTACTCAGGAGAATTTTTTATTTCGAATAAGCCACTAGAGAAGCAGAGACCGGTCGTCAGCCCGTATGTAGTAAGCGGGGCTGAGTGTAAATTTACCAATTGTGTTTTTTTTTAAACAGATTTATCTTCAAATGTATTCATATAAGTCCGTTTCATTCATACAACGTATGTAAAGTATTCAATATTTATCAATTAATACAATGAATTTATGTTCGATATAAAAAAAGAAGTTTCTTTTATAATGGCGAAAAATTAATTATTTTGTATCGTATTTCTAATGTGGACATATTATTTTAATATAACACCATTCATAAATCATTTACTTCTATATATACTTATATATAAAAATAACTGCTAATCTGTTGATTTATTAAATTGACATTGAATTTATCTTTTGTCGGACTGCGTGAGAAGGTTTCACGACTCGTTGAGTGCGCTATTATTGGAATCATTGCTATTTAGCTTGTGTTGTATGTGTATGTGTGGAGTGAATATGTACTCGTATTTATGTATATATACATCTGTGTGCACGTGTTTCTAACTTTTTGTAAATATTTTAAAAAATGTATATTCTAACAAAGTATTTATCGACTGAAACTTATATCATATAAAATACTACTACTATATTAAAAAAAACAGCTTCACGTTGTATCCCGCTCACAGTAGAGTAGGCAGAGGGAACCTAGTGTCATAAGACACTCTGTTCCCAACTTTATGTCGAATTCTAGAAGAATTGCGTGTTAAGTGGCAGAACTCAACACCGCGCTTTTCCCTCGACACCAGAGTGAACAAATGGAAATATACATTTAAGTAAATATTTCATCTCCTCGTGTGGGGATCGAACCCACAACCAGTCGGTTTTACAGTCACACTTCGTGCCGCTGCGCCACCACTCCTATATTACTATATTATTTAATACTATGTTTTTTCGCAGGATCTTCGCGCCGTCTAATGCAACAACAATCTTCATAGAAAATTAATTTTCTAGCTTCGTATTACAGACTTGAAACATCCAAAACTTTTGCCAAATATATAATAGGATTTTTGTTTCGTTTAGTTTTTTTCCTTATAGCGCTGTGCACAAATCTTGTCAGCAAGACAGTGTTGCAGCCCCAGCTAGCGAGTAGGATAGTTCCGGTTCATTTCGAATATCGTATGTTTATATAATTATAATCGATATATAAATATATATTATAATTGATATATAATTATAATCGGTAGTCGGAGGTGATGTTTAGTTGTGAGGCAAATCGGAGCGACGATCGATATAAAGACCAATCGCCTAATACTCGAGAGTAAATTATAAATGACTGTTATAGTAAAAAAAAACCTATATTTTTTTATTTTAGCTAATCTGATCTTAGGTTAAATGAAAATATTTGGTGTTCAAAAAGTACAGTTTAGAAAATGTAATAGTAACGTAATAGACGATATTTTGTGTATTTCTAAAGATTAAAAAAAAAAAGGTAAATCGTGTGCGCCCTTTCGAGTGTGTATTTGTTTATTTGTAACGAATAAATGATTAAATAGAACTTTGATAAATTTTACATTATTGCTTTTCAAATTGTGAGTTGAGAATAGTTGAGCTTAAAATTAAGATAATAAAAAAATTACGTTTGGTGACCGCGTGGGCTCTCGTTGTTTGTTCGTGGACTCTTACCACCGCTGTGTGCTAATTTACTTCCATATTTGTATTTCAACTAGTCAATTGTATCGTTTGTGTATTTTTGTATGTAAATAAAAAATTAAAAAGTACGCATATGTAAGCGAAACTAGCCTTAAGATGGAACTATCTTCTTCTCCTATCACAAATTTACTTGTATTTATAATTTATTTATTTTTTACCGTATTTCAGCTCTAACGTTGCGTGAGTTTATGAGGTCAGTATATTATCCACCGAAATGATGATGATGATGGTTGCTTTTCATGTTAGATATTGAATGTACTAAAATAAAATCTGATAAGAATTATTTTCAAGAGACTTGTCGTGGCCTTGCGTTAGATGAATTCAATTTTGATTTGTGGGTACTACGCCTACGTGTAATTTGTAGACTGTAGTATACTTTAAGCATAATATACATTTGCTTTTTTTTATACATTCCTTTTTAACTATTATTACTCAAAGCAATAGACAGAATAATTTTATATAAAATAGATTTTGCATTATTATTCTGATATATTTTTTTTGAACCAAAACATATTGCTACCGTTTTATATAATGTCGTTTCACGTTTAAAACGAAGTTTCTCGTTTGTAACATATCAAATAGTTGCAAATTTGAATCTCATGTATTAAAGTGTTACAGTCAATATGTTAATTATGTATTTAGTATTTAATGAACATTAAAAATGTAGCATTATTTCAACTCATCCGTAACTGCGGCTAAAGTCTTATGAGAACCATAAGTTAGTATATATTTTTGTACCTAATATGGAATTAGTAATAAAACATATTGCTTGGGGGGGCTGGTAACGAATGTTCTATACCATTTGGTCACTTCATTTACAATTTTTCTCGTAAATTTATATGAAAAAAAAAGATATTTTTAAAAAACTACACCGCCACTATCGCTTCTCTTCTTATTTTATGTATTTTATTTTATATCGTATTATATTCGTTACCGTCTCGTTTATAAGTACTACAAATAATGTATTAATGTAGGTGTATAGAGTGCAATGATTTAAATTTCTGGACTTACCTCGATGGATGTAACGTAGATATTTAACTAAAATACATGATTGTATAATTTTTGTTAAATATCATTAATAACTATTTTAGGGCAACTGTCTATCTGATGTTTTGGATATTTTTGACATTTGTTTCCCCAAAAATGATTGTGTAGTTAAGTTATCGAGGATGGCTTTACTCCGCTCTGAGATCTGCTCCAGCTTTTATCGTAGTATTCAAAAATAACTGATTTTATTATTAGTTTTTTAATCGTGATCTATTAAAGAACATGATAGATTTTAGAATTGTAATGCAATATGTTTGATTAATAAATACTTTGAACATTCAAAGAAAAGACAAAATTTTTGTATACGCATTTATTGGAGTACAAATAGATGTAAACAGAGTGTAGAATTACAACCGAGGTTACGTTCTTTCTTCTTTCTCGTTCTTCCTTCTTTTTTTACCCAAGAATTACAATTACAATTTATTTTGCACATCTGTAATAACCTATCGCCGTTAAAATGCATAGTGTCGATATATTAATATTGTGCTATTATTATTATTATTTAATGTTACTTTTAAATTAGATTTTAAAACATCACAAAACGAAGCTGCTAACATGGAGTTTTTTTAGTTTGCTAAATAAATTGTACCTATAGCCAATATAAGAACTACGAGAAACAAGAAAATGTTAAATAAATTATTATCTGGCCATAACTGCGAATCAATGCTTTGTGGTGTTACGTCGTTAGCTGAAAAGTAAAAGTTACCTCTTAACACTTTATCGGCTTGTGCCATACAACATATTATATATGCTAAGCGATTGCATAATGTGATTTCATGCATTATATTTTTTTTTTGAATTCTTTTTTGTTATGAATTAAATTTATTTACATGAAATATTATGTTGTAATATAATTTTTACTAATTTATTATTTATGATGAAGTTATGTTGGGTGCTCTTTATTTTATTATCATTTCAGCACAAATGTATTCAATTACATCATCTCTATTTATATTAGCATCACTTGAATCGTCATTCAATAATTATTTGTATTTTATTATTTTTCACTGCTATACAAACGCGATGTTAATGTAATACTTGCCATTTTTTTTGTAACTTTTAGAAAAATATTTAAACAGTTGTTGCATTGCTTTAGTTATTCCGTCTGATCATATAAATTGTAACTAAATATTTCGTACGTATAGTAGAAAAATATGTAACTAACTAGGGTACACACACTTCGGTGGTTTCCATGGGAAAATCCGAATATTAAAACATATTTTTTTATATTATTTTTATTTAATTATCTCCACCTACACTGTGTAACATATACCTAGCTCAATAATTGTTAACATAGAGACAAAGAAGGTCATTTTTTTAGACGAATGCTGAACTAAGGTCAGCTAATCTGATGCGTTGTTATAAATATTGCAGTGGAAAATAATATTCTTTATAATGTAATGATTTAAACAAGTGTGAAAATCTAAATATTGTGGTTTTGATAAAAAAAGATACTATAGAAATGATGTAATCTTCTAAGAGACGTGCACTAAGAGTGGCACAAAATAACTTTGAGTGTGGATCACATTTTTATTAATGTATGTGTATTGACGTGTTTTTATTCATATTTATTCAAATAAAAGTTTAAACTTAAAAATTGTTTTTTTTTTTTAATCCTATCACTGTATATAGTTTTGTCATTAAAAGTCCAGAGATTATTTAAATGTTTATTTGATGCTTTACAAAAAGATTACGATATATTTATTAATATACTTAGTCAAAAAATAAATAATCAAAGGTTTACTGTAAAATACGTATGGCAGTGTTTAGATATATAAATCTTTTTATATTAAAATATTGACATAATTATTTACATTTTTATTTGAACCGTAAGGCTTTCCAAGTATACAAGGCACAAAAAGTAGTTTCGGAACTCTTATGTATAAAAAACGGGTTCTACCGACAAACGTTCACAGTAAACCAAGGATGTACATTGGATTTTCATAAAAAAAAACCTATACCTTTACTATTCTACTAAAGTTGGAAGTGTTGTTAAAAAATATAGTGTATTTAAAATAATCTTCACATGTACTGGGATAAAGATGATGTCTTGTTTTGCTTACTAGCAAAAGAAAAAATTAAGACATGTACCTGAAAATTAGAAAAACTTTAATTAGATGTTGTCTAAAAATGTGCCAATTTAAGATCATAGAATAACAGACACTAGGTTCAATCTAGTGTGTTTTTCAATTGAAAAAGCAATATTAGGTTGATATTTAATAATAATACAAAAGTTAGTAGTTAGTAGGAGTTGGTAGTCTTCAACTATGTCTTAGCCGATGCAACTGTATTATACTTGTGTAATAGTAAAAAAAATATATATTATTTAAAACTAAAAAGTTAATTGCAACATTTTTTATGTACTAAGTTAGGAATAACCGGAAAAATTGTATTGATAAATACATAAGACGAGTACTAAATTAAATGAATCATATACCCATGTTGAAAAAGCAGATACAAACATTAAGCACGTTAAATATAAATAAAGCATAACTATATAACTTATTTACTTCCAATTCCAGAACATATAACATAGGTAACATCTAAAAATGTTCCCAAAACATAGACCACTACTTAAATTAACTTAATGCCCGCCACCGTACAATAACCTCCAAAATATATATTGACTGACCTTAATCTAATTGAAATAGATGAATTTCTCTCCAGAGATGGTGAATCAAACTGCTCGTATATACAATATAAAGGAAAAAAATACAATAATTAGTGACATATTATTAGAAAATTAAACATAAGAAATAAAGTTAATAGTATGCAACTATTCGTTATATATTATGGTAACAGATATATATTAACGTTGAGATCGAACATCCGTTTTAATAACAATGTTTAAAATTCATTAAGTACAATGAAATGATTAATTAATTTTCGTCATTAAAGCATTGCATGGAGTTGATATTAAATGCTATGATATGTTCCTATTATGTGGTCATGTAGTTGGCATCAAAAAATATATATAATTTTATTAATATATCAAAACTAAATGGAATCTATACAAAAAGTAGTCAATATTTAAAATTTAATTATATCTAGTCATTCTTTATATAAAAATGTTAAATATTTCTTAGCACTTGTGAATTGTTCTAATTGTGGAAGTCAAATTATTTCTAAAGTTATTTATATCTAAATAATTATTACTGCAAGTTTGTACAACAATAGTTACATGTGCGTTTTCATATTTATATAGAAGACTTTATTGTAGTAGTGATCTAAATCCCTTTATCCCTACTATTACATTGGCTCAGATTGTGTTTACAATTTTTGAAACTATCAATTTGTGCATATAAATTTATTATGAATTGAAATTATTGAGCTAATTAAATCTTAATAGAATCTAGTTCATACTGTAATACTTGAATTTATAAATATATAACAATTATAATATATCATTTACCTAAGGCTAATAACAAGTAATAAAAAAATACTTATTTTTTACATATTATGTATATTAAATTCTAATTTCTATACGATTTCATTGTTACAAATAGAAAAAAAACTTTCTAACAAAGTGGAATGCAGACTTCTTAATATTTCTTAGTATACATTATATTAATGGTTGACAATTACATATAATTAGTTGAAATTAAAAGTGTATTTACTAATATATAGACTAATGATTCTATAATTCATACAGAAATTAAAAGCGAAAGCAAAAGATAATTTTTCCTAAGGCACATTTTATTGTAAAGTTTATAAGTTGTCACAAAGAAATTAAATAATGAATTCATTAATTGTCATAGCTTTTTTCCATCAATAGTCAGTCTATTAGTGATGTAACGATAATACAAATTTATATTTTAATAAATTTCATAAACACTAAATCCCCATATTTACAATTTCTTAAAATAAAAGTAGTAAATCTAACTTTACCTGGTCTTATACTCTAAAATAATCTATTTTAATAGACATTTCTTGAGAGTTAAAAAAAATATAAGTTTAATTGTGAAGAATTATCACTTTAGTATTTGTAACTAGATAAATAAACCCCTAATAATCGTAACTACAAATACTACCCATTAATCTATTCATTATGATGTAACTGGATTATTGATATATGATCACATTATTTTTTTTTTAAATTGTAATGCTATGAATTAGTTTTATCCAAATTATAGAGAGAAGAAATTACTTAGCATTCCATGAATTAACTAGGCCATTGTATGAGAGTGGCATTGCAGCATGAGGAGCTCAGACTTACTAGGCTTACACTATAGGAGCCTCTCTCACTACCACCACCAAATTCAAAATGAATCTACTAGTACCACCTTAGAAGAAATCTAGTAATAATTGATTATAGTTGTGCACAGGCCGTGATCTGTTAGCAAACTATAGAGACTTTACTGTTGTACGTTTCGCACCTACTCCTACCATCCACAAATTAACTATAAACTCTAATTATAATTATGATGAAAAAATATCTTTTAATTTACTCTTAACATGAATGTGTACAAACAATGCATATATAAAATGGAAGCCTATCATTTGAAGACTATAATATGATGTTTATAGCTGTAAGTTAATTCAGTAACCATAAATTAATAAAAAAAATATGGTAACATTTACGATACACAGGCTACTGATAGTTAGTAAGTTACACAAAATAGATTGTAATAAATCAATATCGTTATATGACATTGTAAAAAAAATTGTCTGTAGCGGAACTGCATGTGACTGCAAATGCTACAGTGTAACATCCAATTCAACTCGGGGTAATGAAGTATTTACATTTTCTAAGAGTACAAAGAAGAACTTTCGGTAAGAGAATAAAGTGCGGCGTTTAGTTCCGCCACCTAATACAAAAATTGGGATTTGCTTAAAGAATTATTTGTTAACATTATGTTCCCTCTACCTACCCTTATATATAAGAGAAAGAAACTGTATGAAATTTATTGATAATAAACAAAAAAATTTAAATGCCTGTAGGTGAAGTGTGACAGTCAATGTTTACTATATCAATCAATGGCCCCCTTATTTAAACATTATACCTTACCCCATGCATGTTTGTATCTGCGTTTTCTAACTAAATGTTTAGAAATGAAATATTTTATACCAAGAATTAGAATAATAAAACAAAATATGTACAGAAAGCTTAACATTCCAATATCCAGACTTGACAAAGGGCTCGTAGCTGCAGTTGATCGGGCTGTTCTCGAACTTTGAATATTATTTGCACTATATACTCTTTGCAGGTATTCAAAGACAGCAGGCAGGTTCCAGGCTCCCCTCGAAAGTCTACATTCTGGACATCTTACAGTACTTGGAAATTGTATTTTAGGATGTTGTGGATCCTCAGTAACATCTCCAGCTAACCTCAAATTGACTTCATTGTGAGAGATCCATAGCCATAAAACTGCTTTATCATTTTCTTTTACATCAAATATTCTATTTCTTGCTGCCATGGCTTGAAAATGTTCAGAACATTCAGTACAACCAAAGAAATGTTTGACATAACCATGCATTGCTTTTAAAACTTTGGGGCCTTCATTACCAGGTTTTGAAGCAGCATTTATTGTGAGTGTGTGAAATAATGTCCATAAACCACATGAATAACCACGGAACATCGGCTGACTTCCTTTACATTTTACATAATCTATGTCAGTTAAAAATACCGGTGCATGAATAATTTCAAGTCTCTTAACTAAATCATAAACTTCACTTCCACTCCACTGGCTCTTTGTATTAAGCTCTTTACGTAAGTCCACAATATATTCTCTTATATTTCCTCTGAATGGGTAACTCAAAATAATAACATCAAGAAAGTCAAAAAGAGCTTGGAGAACTTCATCTTTTAATATTTTATGTCTTGTTATTTCAGTGTGCAAGCTTGTTTTCAATGTTTTCTCCAGATCATTATAATAAACAGTATCTGAATCTGAGGCAAGTCCCTCAACATTTAATAAATTAGAACTATCCTCATGGTTAATATGACGCATTGGAAATACATAGCTTTTAGATTTTAAAAATGTATTAACCTCTGAAAGAAGATTTTGTTTTGATGGAATATTTGGTGTTAATAATGTAGCCTCTAAGGATTTTCCCACAGCAACTATGCCAGGAAATTTCTTTACATTACTAATTTCAGCCAGTTCACTGACATCATAAACTCTTTTAACTTGAATATGTGCATAATCAATCAAATCAAGTGCTAATTCAGGTCCTACAGTGGAATTTTCATTTTCAAATATGAGGAAAGTATATAAGATATCTTGAGGTAATGGCGTCATGGCTAATTTGATGGTAGCATATGCTCCAATACTGAGGGAAGGAGCAAATGACAAACGCCCCATAGATTGTTCTTTTTGCATTTTGTTTATTAATTGTGCCTTTAATTTTTCAGCACTATCTGTTGCCTGTAATTTATCACCAACATTTGCATTCCCTTTCTGATAATTCTCATGTAAGTATCTTAGAGAGGGATACGCCATTACTTCGAATTGCCGACAAATTTCATTATTTTCTTCAATTGAACAATCTAGAACTGCCAATTTAATAACTGGATTCCATGGCTCTATCTCAGTTGCCAAACTTTTAAATTTAGGAGCGAAAGCACGACAATGGCCACAATAGCTATTGTAAAATTGGATTATAAATGCATTATTTTGTCCATAAACTAGTTTATCAAAATTAAATTTCGTTAAAATAACAACGTGGTCCGTCTTGCTATACAATCCTTGCTTTTCAACATCATAGTTATCAGCTATAACTGAAGCGTCTAAAAATGTATCTAAAATGCTAAAGCTTAGCACAAAAAACAGCCAGTAGTTCATTTTTCTTTAAAATTCTTTGAGAGCTTCATTAACTTACATACAGACAGACACCGCAATAAATTTTATAAAAAAATCGTTGTCCGAAGAATAATCACAATTTACACAAAACAACTTTGCAATTGTTAACAAATAAATGAATTGTCACTCTTTACATAGTTAAGGGAATTTAAACGATTTTATTTTTAAGTTCAACTTTTAACAAAAAGTTGAAATCCCTGACCTGCAGATGGAAACAGTCCACACTTACACTCGTCACATTCACAAATTCGTCACATTGACACAAAAATAAACACGGTTGCGATCTTAGGCAGTGTTGCCTGTGGCAGATACTATATGCTTAACTTACTTTTTTAATATATTTATATGCGGTACAATATTATTAAATTTTATACAGATAAATACACTATTTCAAACTAGAATAAGTAAATACACCTTCAACGTTGTAAGATTAATAGAATATTGAATGTTTAGTACATTTTAATGCCCAATTACGTGGTGTTCTTTAAATCTATTTTAGTGTTTGGCATGAAAGTAAAAATGCTTCCAGTGTTAAGCCGAAATAGTAAATTCAAAATTTATTCAACCGATAACCACAACGTAATAGAATACCATTTTTATTTAATTTTCTAAACATCAGATTGCCAGTTAGATTCTTCAATTTTAAATTTTTTGTCAATATTCCTCAACATATCAAGAAAAGCATGCCTTTTTATTTCTTTTGTCATCACCAATACCATCAACATCATCTTTTATATTTGGAAATCAGATTTTTACAAGAGGCAAATCTTTAATTTTTAATTGTTGTGCTATCTAACCAAGCATAGCACAACAAAGACTTCTATAATGTCATAAAATGGGTACGGCAGTCAAATCATAATGATATATAAAATTTTTTATTGTTACTACATAAAACATCAAACAGATACTATTAAAATTACTGATTTCGGTTAGGAAAAGTAACGTGTAAGTAGAGTCGTGTAACAAAGATATAAAAATAACATAAAATGTTACAAAAATAACAATCTGGCAACGTAGTAGATCTTAGGTTACTGATGTTGCCATAAACCACATTAAAACAGATAAAAGAAAGATATCACCACTTCGTAATTAATTACAGAAATAAAAAATATGTCTAATAATATTCTTGTAGTACGAATTATTTTATATGTATATTTAAATATATGATAATTTCATATGATTTCCATTTCTTTTTTCATATTATACAAATGTAAGAATATTATATTCATATTATACAAATGTAAGTGAAACAAAAATATTATAAATATTATATTCATATTATACAAATGTAAGTGAAACAAAAATAATAAGAATAGAACAGGATATGACAAAAAACCGATTAACACGGCATAATATAGATAAACAACAGTGTAATAACTTTTTGGATACATATCTAAATCTTAAATATGAAGCATTACATTAATGTGACTATTTAATCAATAACGTGCCGTATATTTATGTTTAGTAAATTTCACTAATCAGCAATTATCAAATATTGACGTTTGAGATTTAGGCAGAGAAAAAATATTATTAAATTATTTAAGCACTGATTATTAAAATATAAATATTTAATATAATTTGCAAGCTCTTAAAACATTGCTTACACTTGTAATCAGTGAGTCACTAAGTTACCTTGATTTTTTATTGTGATGTTTTAAATTTTTATAGGTTACATTAATCAGCCTCATAAGTCAAAACAGATTTGCCTTTTATGTTTCTACATGACACGTATAGAAACAAATAAATTTAAAATTAAATATCTTTACGAAGTAATATCTTTAATCATAATTAATAATTGCAGGTAAACAATATTATTATTTACGGAAAGCTCCGGTAAACCGGGCGACCTAGACAGCTATATCCAGGGGCCAGGATATTGACATAAATTGCATCATAAATCAATATATTCTCCAGGAACCTAGCTATTTAGTATTCGCATGCGTATTATAGACCTAGGAAAATCTGGGACGCCATTTCGAGTGCAATAAACGCATCGAACTGTTGTGCATCCCACGTATATCGACGAAAAATTTCCGGAGATAAGATGTAAGTATTAATAACACCATGAATTTGTTTTATCATCTTCAAAAAAATGCAATTAGTATTAGTCTATAATAGAAACTTTTCTAAAATCATGCTCCAAAGAATTGGTCCTGGATGTTCCATTCTCCTGTGCCCTTTGTATGAAAAATCCTATGTTTTAAATATGATTATAACACCTAGTTATAATATAAAGTTTTGTGTTATGTTTCAAAACATACAATAAGAAGCAGTTGTGGCACACAGACACAGCATCTCACTGTATAGGTAAATACTACCTATATTTCTCAAATCTCACTAGGGGGAATGAATTATTTACATTTTCTTACTCTGGTAACAAGACAAAGTTGCAGTATTTAACACATTACAACTCAGAAATTAACTGGAGCATGGGGAACAGTGTTTTATCACTATGTCTAAGAAATGTGATAAAAGCTGAGTTTTTCTTTTTCTCTACTTTATTTTAATTTTCTCTTTTTAAATAATTTATTTAAGTATTAGATTGTTACAAATTAAATGTAAATTAAAGGTGATTGAGACCAGTCGTTGCGCAGGGACACAAAGTGTATAACTGTAAACCTGACTGGCTGTGAAGAGATGAAATATTTATTTAAATGTATATTTCCATTTCTTTGCTCTGGTGTCCAGGCAGAAAGTGGGGAACGGAGTGTCTTACACTAGGTTCCCTCTGCTTACCCTGCTGTGTGCGGGATACATGCGTGAAGCTGATTATTATTTTTTTTTTGATAACTAATTTTTGAGTCCAGTCATGGTGCAGGGGCACAAGTATGTGACTGTAAACATGACAGTTTGTGGTTTGATTCCCAATCAACGAAACAAAAGGCATAATCTCATATTTCAATTCATGTGCATGCTCTGGTGTAGAACCGAAGAGCAGCTTTGTGTTCCTTTACAATTCAGCGAAAAGTGGGGACTGGAGTGTCTTAGCACTAGGCTCACTCTGCCTTCTCCGCTAGATGCAGGATACAGTGTAAAGGCAGAAAAAAATATGAAAAAGTTAAATATATTTATTCTAAGCATTTATAGTTAAAAATATAAATCAATAAAACTGATAGATGACATATGAAGTGTTGACGGCGCATGCTCGGAACTAGCGAACTTAAAAAAAATAATTTGCAATGCAATCTAGTAAATATAAAAAAATAATGTTGTGTTATATATTTTTTTGTTTGTACAATGTTTCTTTGCATAGAAATAATATTTGGGCTAAAAAGAAAAAAAAACGACGATATATGAGTTCATATAAAGTTGAGTCGGCGCATGCGCGGTATATTGCCATCTAATGGAAAAGAGGAGGCCAGCCTTGTCGCAACTAACTAGACTGTAATCGCGACTAGTTGTGGGTTCGATCCCCACTCGAGGAGATGAAATATTTACTAAAATGTATATTTCCATTTCTTCGCTCTGGTGTCGAGGTTGATTATTTAAGCTTTTATTTTCTTACTAATCCTATTGAAAACTGAAAATAATTTCCTAAATATATTTAGTAGGCGGAGGCTGTATGCGCGCTGGCGTAGTTTTCGCATTCGATTACACCTTTGAATAAATGAAATGACATTCAATAAATAATTAAAACATTTTATAATAATTAAAAACGGAAATTTGCTAAAAGATTAAAATTGACATTTATGTCTACGCGGGGGAGGAGGGGGACGCATGCGCGGCTCGCCCTTAACGTACAAAGAATAAATAAAATCAATATCTGGATAGTAATAGGAAAAATATCGTAATATAACAATATTTTGCATGTTCCGTATTTCATTGTCATTAGAAACAATCTTTGGGCTTTATTTTGATGAAAACTCTGATTTTTTAAAATTTTTGTCTGTTGTCGGCTTATCAGTTTGTCTGTCCTTTTGTTTAAGCTAATCTAACAGAAACGGCTCAATTGATTTAAATGCGGTTTTCACTACTCTATTTTTGCAAACTTAAATTTACATTTAGTGTTTGTTTAATTTGAATCGGTTTACCAATAAAAAAATTGTCTATATAAATAGCAACTTTATATTGACATAACTTTTTTTTAAGACAATATTGCTACAAAATATGTGTTTTATTAAATTTGATAAAACTTTAACTGTCAATGTAAGAATATTGTCTTTAAATTGATAATGTAATTAGATTACGAAAGTAATTTAAATAAGAAAATTAATAATTGTGTAGTATAAGCGGGCGAAGCCACACGGGCCACTAGTTATAAATAATTTCATATTGTATTTTATTTTATTCTACACCCTTAACTAATTTGAATTTACTCGTTTTAGATACATGTTTAGAAGAAACAATAATAATAACTAAACACATGAATTACTACAATTACAAAATACAACTGATTACATTTCTTATTTAATTAAACTTGTGATTTTTTAGATAAAAATGTCGCGTCGCCATGTGAAAAAGCTTCAAGAAGCAAAATTATCTCAGGAAGATAGTGAACACTCTGATAATGAATATGAGCCACCTTGTGTGAAAGAATCGTTTAAATCCACTTATGAAGGCGTAAGTTAATGCTCTGTTCATATGAGAAAAGGACTAAGATTGGTTCAATACATGCTTTTTATTTGTAGAGATATTTATGAAATATGCTTTTGCGAATACTCTTTGGTGCGAAATAAAATCTAGTTGTTTTTAATAATAATATATAGTTGCACAATTTTTTTTTATTTCGATTTCAACAGCTGATTCTAAGCTCTAGCTCTGACGAGGAGGCGGACTCAGGTGCGACGGCGCTCTCGGAAAAGGAAAGACGGGCTCCAGATGAAAAGGAAGAGTGGGCAAATGATGAATCTTCAAACTCTGACCACGGAACAACACATGAACCCCAATCTGGTTTAGCTACATCAGGTCCTTCTGCATCAGCATCTAAGAAATCTGAAAACAAGAAAAAAAAGAAAAAACAGAAAAGCAAGAAAGCACAGTCATCTGCAAGTACTAGTGCTGTATGTTAATTGTATAAAATTATTTTTACATGTACAACTCTTCTTTACTTGTCTATATCATCTTTATTAATTTTTGACGGCTGGACCGATCTGGATGGATTGAAAAAACAGTATGGCTCCAGTAGGTGGCAATGTAGCCCATATGTAATGTAATATGTTAGCTAAACTGGTGCTGGTGTTGCTGGGCTAGACTTCTACTTTCTTGTATTTTCATTATATCTAAAAATACTAGTACGTAGTATTTTTTTTAGATATAATAAAAATACAAATTTACTTAAGTTATATTTACCGTAGTTGGACGAGGTGGAGCAGTCGTTGTCGGAAGTTAATGCAATGCTCGGAGAGCCCGCCAAGCAGGAGGTCGCTGGGTATATTGATGAAGAGTACGATGAAAAGGCCAGATTGTTCTCTATAAAACGCAAACATGTCAATTCGGCGAATGAGCTAGCTCGTTTGTTCGGCCCGGAAACTGAGGATCAGCCAAGGAAGTACGTTGGGTTTAGTTAAATATATTTTTTCAGGAAACTATGACACGATATTATTAATGAGGCTGTTTGTTTGTGGGCTCGATATTTACTCGATAGAATCAATATTTTTCATTCCACTACTCTGGCAAGAAACAGTGTCTGGTATTCAAGTGGAAATTGAAAAGAAGAGTGTATTGGCACCAAGTTTTCTCTGTTTACCTCGCTGTATCGGTACGACATAGCGTGAAGCTATAACAAATTATATTTTTTATATTATTATATTTTTTTACAGAACATGCCGCCGGCCCAATTTGAATCGCATATATAAATGCAAGATCATACAGAAGGACTATAAATTCCAAAAGCTTGGTGGGTTACTATTTATCGCACTTGTTTGAATATTATAATTTTTTAATTTAATATTATATGTATATACCAAACTATATATTAAATATAACGAAACTTGTACAATTTCAGGCCTATCAATGTCCATAGTGCATCGTGATTCAAAGAAGATATGCTTTGTGTTTGATCATAGCAAGGAATATCAAAAATTTCACACTCTCTTTGTGTCGGAAATTCAAGCAAGGTAATAAAATTGAACTGTGTATTCCACATACATGAGTAGTTGAGCAAATAGTTGATTCGAGTGAAATCGGACCGGCACCCTTCGCGCTCACAGTCTGACTCTGTGCCGCTGAGCTACGATGACCTCACAATATTTATAAATAATATTTCCTTTTGCATTTTTACTACAAGTACTTTAATTAATTATTATTGGCGTTATTTGTCTGTAAGAGATTACTTGAAGCAATAACATCTATCTTTGCATACATACATACATATATACATGTCTATACACATTTATATATTGTTCTATGTTATTAGATTTTTTGTTTTGTTTGCAATAAAGTATTATATAATTTATTTATATTATATTCTACAACTTGTCTGTGCCAACAGGATTTCAAACTTGAACACCCCTACCGAATTATCATTAAAATATATGCACATTGAAGGTCTAATCGAGGTAAGCTACAAATACATATGATTAACGATGTATTAAAATCAAAATATCGAAGTAAAGTAATCAAAGAATATAATTGTTTTGTGTTTATTTTTCAGGCTTCGGATGTGATGTTCCGCCTCGAGGACAGCCGCGTGGCCACCGATATTATTGAGCAAGCAATCGCTTACATGCAATATGCAGCTTTGCCATCATTCAATTTGCTCGATGTAAACTTATTTTATTTTACTAACTGTATACTAGCTTGTTAATTGAAATTTTTGTTTTTGCTAAATTGACCTTTGGGGCCTTTCGAAATGACGTCACACGTTAAGAGAGTGGAAGGAGGGCGGCGATGTGATTTCGTGAGATCACGTTTTAAAATATAATTTACAAATATTATTTATGAACTGCTATTTTAATTTAATATTAAATGTAAACTAGTTAGGAGGGTACCTAACAAATGCGACAAGCACCCCTCATCCAAGTCACTTTTTGTGACGTGATTTGTGAATAGTCTCTTACAATGAAATTGAATTTAATATGATATGGTGATACATTATTATTTATTTAATTTATTTTTCAGCTTCGGACTAGGCTAGAGTATAAGTATCCGGAAAACAGAGCATTTCATATAATGCTTTTAAAATATATACATTTGTTAAGCAACCGCGCTTGCCACCGTACTGCTATGGAGTTGGCCAAAGTTCTATTAAACCTGGACGAATCTGACCCATTGGGCGTGGTTTTCATCATTGATGTAGTCGCCCTTCGCGCCAGGGAATATGAATGGCTCCTGGACGCCATCGCTTTCTTAGAACTAGAGAAGATGTTGAGACATATGTTCAATATAAAGTTTTCGAGGGCCTTAGCCCAGTTTCTCACTTCGTATCCCGATTCCGGTGAGATTATTTGTATTTTTTTTTAAATAAATGTAAGATAGGACGCGAGTAAGTTATTCTTAGGTGTTCTTGTTCAGGATGTCGATCTACAATCTCACATGGTTGTTTACATGGACAAAAAACAGTCTGCGTCGTCTAATGTAAGTGTTTAGATGAAGATGAAGATGTCCGGTATCGAATTTATAGCAGATATTTTGATCTAGATTTTCCCTTATATAAGACTGAAGAATCATTTTTCAGTTGTATTAGATTCGGTTTCAACGATTGCTAGCTTTGTATACACATAATATGGAATGGATGTAATTCATCAGAAAATCTTGATTTTCTGAGTCCACACAATTATAAATTTGACTATTAATTAATAATTATTAATTTAACTTAACTGTTATAAACTATGTCCATTTAGTGTGTGCGTTTTTGCACTAAAATTGCTATCAGATAAATAAGATATAGCTATCAGATAAAGTAATGAACTCCTATAAAGACTGTATAACCAACACAGCTTTTCATTCATTGGAATTCTGCTTTTATATAATGCAGGATTAGAAGAGCATTTACTGTGTACTATGTGGATAATGCGGCTCTAAAAATTTTTATCTTTAGATTACAACTCTACAGCCGCATTGTTTGCATAATTTCATATGATTATTTTGACTCTACAAAAACAAACAAAAATATTAATTAATGTTGATATATTAATATATAAGAGGCCGTCCTGTCGCAGGGGCACAAAAGTGTGCCTGTAACGCAACGATTGTGGGTTCGATCCCCACTCGAGGGAATTAGTTTGAATTGGTTTAGTTTAACTAGTTGGGTATAATTATTAATAAATAATTAGTTGAGTTCCACCACTCAACATGCAATGCCTTGAAAAATTCGATGGAAAGTGGAGAACGGAGTGTCTTAGCACTAGCTAGTATCTTAACTCTGCTACCCTGCTATGTGCGTGATACAGCGTGAAACTGATTTTATATATACAACGTAATAGTTAAGTGATATCATTATCGTCGAAAACTCTCGAATATTGTAGGTTTGGTAAATCTTGTGCTTATTTTATAATTAAATAACCAATTATTATTATTTCGTCTAATATTTTATTTTGTACATTGTTTAATTTTTTTATCGGTGATTTTATTTGTTATATTTTATTTATTAAGGTATATTTTTCTATCTATTGAAATCGTTATTACTTTAAACAATAAATTTATCAATATAAAGCATGCGAAGTATATAACATTTTAGATGATGATATAAGAGTAAATGTATGGCTATTGCGATATAGTTCCTGTCGCGTTTGAATTTTAAATGCTGAGCTTAAAATTTCGCAAATGCATAGGTTCCGCATTTTTTTTGTAGCTGTGTCTAATTTGTATAATAGTAATTTTGTTATATATTTTCCTACAGTAGAATGGTGTAACACCCTAAAACGGCTGAATATGATATTTTTTTACAATTATATATATACGTGATAATGGATGGAAATAGACATGTTATTTAACATTTATTATATTGTTTGCAGCGGAGCGGGAAACATCTGATCACTACATCCAGCACGCGTTGCTATCATATCCATGGTTTTTGCGCCTAATTCTCCATTATACCAATTATGCGGATCAATCGGTCCTCGGATTTGAACTATACAGCGATTTTGCATGTAATACGTAAGTTGATATGTTTTAGTTGCACTCTACAAAGCTGTTAGTTCTCGTTTTGGTAATACGACAAAGCGTGGTGTTGAGTTCTTCACGTAATCTGTATATATTAAGTAATGTCTCAAAAAAATGTTTGGTGTTTGGGGAATAGAGTGCCTTTATACGAAGTCGCTTCTCCCTGTACTGCTTTATGCGGGTTACAGCGTGACGCGTGTCGATATTCAAATGATGCTTAAATCTTGCGACATTATTTTGGTCAACTTGTTGTCGACTGATTTGCTTGAAACTTTGTACAAGTGTTGGAATCCGATAAGAATATAATATGTTCATAACATCAACCGGATACCCTTGCCAAGGAGACCAGAGAACGAGACAATAATTTTATGCATTTTTTTAAATTTTATTTTGGAGGGATGAGGTCGATAAAAAGTGACATTGCGTGACAAGGGCTGTGAAAGGGCTTAAATTTCGAGACAACCTTTCAAAATTATAGTGTGTAAACAAAAAATTGGGATTGAAATTGTAATTTAATAATTTCTAACGTTCTATATAGAGTTAATAACTGTAACGTTACTATATAGAATTTGTCACAAATGTGACGAGAACGGGGGAGAGCTATACTCAAATTCATCTAAGTATGACTTTTGTTTTCAGGACTCCGCAGTGCTTAAAGGATGTGATCGGTCTCTATGCATCTTTTACGGCGCCTCAATGGCGCGATCCTTCTGTTATGGAATGGTTACTACAAAATGCTACATCGTTGGGTAAAACTTATGCTGAAGACCATTTATTGAGGGTATTTATTTATTTATTTAAATAATATTTGTTACATTAATTTTTATTATTTTTTAGCTTCACGCTGTATCCCGCGTGCAGCAGGGTAGACAGAAGGAACTTACTGTTCTGACTCTCCGTCCCGCAAAACAAACATGCGCTATGATGCTTCTTACCAGAGTGAGGAAATGGAAATAATTTCCTCGAGCGTATTGAATCGTCGCGTTTGCGGTCAAACGCTGTTCCACCACCACGCTGTTATACTAGTTCATACATTAAATATATAATCTAAAAATATAGAAACAATTTTGAAACTGCTCTGTGACGTCACATTAAGTAGGGAAATAGGATAAGTTCATTTATAGATGGATTTAATTAATAATAAAATTTCAGCAAGCCGCCCGGACATGTGGAGAGGAGAGGATTGCGCTATTCCCGTGCTGGCCGGACAATATGCATCGCCATTTGATTATCATCAAAGCCATGGCTAATTTTCTTGCCGAGAATGTAAATATATATTTTTTTATAAATCTTTATAAGTTTGTACTTTAGGTAATTATTTTTATAGAATGAAATCGATTAATATCATGAACACTAGTGTTACTGATGATGTCAGTTTGACTATTGCCGTTGACATATTATCATTTGTTATCATAACTCATCAGACGTAACAATTGTTATAAAATATCGTTATTTAAGATGGAAGTCTAAAAATTCTTAGCCACTAGCTTGAACGAGATCGAACCTACAACTTTCATATTTTCAATCCAATCTCTATTTATTTTTTAAACTAATAAATAAGTACTTTATATGGAAACATTAAAAACGAAATTATTAATTATTAACAGGGCATGCCGTCTGTCAGATCCAATCAGGGCTACGATCCCGTGCCGCCTTCCAACAGCGTTATCCGGTACGACTGCACCCCCGCCCCCCTCCCCATTGCCCAAATGGCCAATGGCGGGTCGTTAATTAGCGAGTTTTTCGCATCTATACTACC
This sequence comes from Heliconius erato x Heliconius himera, assembly GCA_013421005.1. Lineage (NCBI taxonomy): Eukaryota > Metazoa > Arthropoda > Insecta > Lepidoptera > Nymphalidae > Heliconius > Heliconius erato x Heliconius himera. The sequence goes on along the minus strand of JAATLQ010038487.1, from coordinate 64,741 downwards.
TAACTATGTTGTTCCCGGTGATGGTAGACAGGATTGAGGCATTCGTACTTTATTTGTGTACTTAATACGTCTCTGTAGGCTCGTTGTTTCTAAACGAGTTGAGTTGATTGTTTGTTATGTATATTTGGTATCTGGCAAAATCGACAGGGCCGAATTTAGGATAGGGGGCCCCGGTGCAAATAAACGGAAACCTTATTTAGATTTATTTTGGTGTCATTTACCTATAGTTATTATGACTGAGTAATTTCTATAATTATTAATACACGGCATGGACATGAGAAATCTATGGTGTGTAACACATTTAATAAAGAAACATTATGTTAGTTTTTGATTTTGATGTGAAGGCCCGGCCCCCTTGGTAAATCCGGCCCTAAATGTTTCGTTTATTCTTTTTTTTGTAACAGCGCTGGCCTAATTGTTAAATACGGTGCTTTTTTGTACAAATTTAAGTGCTAATATAAAATTTTATTTTCATTTTATTTTGCTTTGTAGTCACTCTCATATTGTCATATCTTTCATTCTTAACTGTGATCTTCAATCTAAACATATACTATACGTATATACCTATATATCAAACCGTACATGAAATGTTAATTATGTTTATATATATTTATATGTACATAAAGGATAGTGTACTGTATTTAAAATAAAATATATCGAAAAAATCTACATATAATGATTAGTATAATTTTTTTATATAATTATAAAATATAAAACCCATTATCTAGCAGAGCTAGCAGATGAGAATAAAATAAAAGTTAAATGTAATAAAAAGTTATTGTAATTTATTTATTAAGGTTCTAAAAGAATAACAACAAAATCATATAATTTTTTTAAAAAGCTAGGGGGGACTGCTAGTTGACAAACTTTTCATTTATGTATGGTTCGCTATTCCCTTTTTTCTTAATTTTCAGCATCTTGCTGAAATCACATGATTTACTTTTACTATAAATTTGTAGTTATTTGCTCATGTGGAAATGACTTTCTTGATGTGGCTTCTAGATAAGTGTCTATTGTATTATATATAGGATAAACCATATAACTGTTGCCCACTTAAAGATTAGAAGAATATAAACATATATATGCAAGTTACTAAATATTTTTCACATTTTTCTTACACACCAACAAATCCTCCTATAGAGTGTCACGAAGTTTCAGTGAATAATAACGTGACGAAGGGCATATTGTAAAGAAACTAAAAGAAATATTGTTTTTATTTTAGTCACATTCATGCAAAAATTTAGTAACTTGTTCACCAGTCTTGACAAAATCCCACATAATATTTTTTTTTGTATTGCCAATATCTTAATAATAATAGTACTATAAATTAATCACAGAACCATCTAGTGAACTTAAAGGAACTTAAATAATGCTAGTAATAACTATAATTATTCTCCTTAAATCGGGTAATCAGTAATCACTGGGCAATCCCTTTCTGGTTTATTCTATATACTATGTAGTAAAATTTATTTACTATTAATGTTGTATATTAGTTTTTAGAAATTTTATTGATGTTTGATGTGCTTATATCTCTCACTTTTTGAATATTTTCACGTTAAGTTGTTATTCATTGTTTAAAGGGCATTCCAAATTATTAAAAAAAATAATAAAAATTTAGCATAATACTGAAATTCAGCCAACCTTTAGTTAATCAACAAGTTTTTTATGTTTGATAAACTATTTTTTCCTATATATAGACTTGATTGCATAAAATGTTATTTATGAGTTCATTTGTATGGAAACGTCCACATAATAAAAAAACATAATAAATAAAAAAAAACTACAATTTTTACTTTATAATTTATTTTTAACTTGGATAAATTATCTTTAGAAATAATATTAATGATAAGTATTCATTTCAAATATATATATTTGTAAAATATAACAGAAAGGATGTTGTCATAATGTACAAGATTTCAAAAAAAATATACAATGTAAAATTTTAAGTTGCTGTTTAAGTCCTTATTTTACTCCTTTTTACTTTCATTATAAGTCTTAGACAGAATTATAATAATATATTTTATTTCTATACAATGAAACTTATTAATTTCTGAGCATATTGCATTGTAAGTTTCATGTAGATAGAATTCTTAAAAGAAAACAGCTTTTTTGTTTTATTTAGCTGAAATTTGTCATGGCTTATGTATTTTTTTATTTTCATCTCATTGTATATGAATGTTTTCAAATTCCAGATTCGGACCATAGCTGTTATTTGGGAAATATTTCTAAAATTACCTGAAATATATTTCAATGGTCAGGTAGTTTTGGTAATATAATGTGTACCTATAAGGTAAGAAGGACGAAAGGAGTGTATTAAATTTGTTTTAGTAGTGGTGATTTTTGATTTTTGATGTCTTAATATAGATATTTAACATTATCAAATCCTTCATACAGATTAAATGAAGTTTATACTTTAAAGATGCATATAAATCTATAAAATAAAAGACAATATAGACTACTTTTTTAAAATTCTTTTCAATGCTATTAAAAAACTAAAATATTAAACATTAATGTATGTCGAATACATATTACAAATTAAATCATTTATTATAAATGGCGGCTACGGTGTTCATTATGTTTAATGTTTATAGCCTATGTATGATCCGGCTGCAAAAAGTGACTGCTTTTTTATATAACTTTTTTCTTATGAATCATATTATTACTGGTATGGTTGCGTGGCAAAATTTTGCCCAGTAACCTTTAAATAAATTTCTGGTAACAAATTTTTGTTCATAAATTGTAGGTACATGTTTTTTAGTAAACCCAAAATAATTTAGACGAGAATAATGTAAAGAATCGAAATAATAAAGGTTGCCAGCTCTCAGTCATCCACAACCATGGGTTGACAGATGTAATTGACGGCTGTTCTTGTTATTTATTTATATGTCAAATTAAAGTTTATTCTTTTCTCTACACTATAGCATATGGTTATCTGTAAAATAAGTGCCATAGGCTGAGGTTGCTATAATTTGAATATTTTTTTTTGAAAACCTTTACATAAGATTGCCTCTTGGCAGTCTTGGCAGTTAGAAGACTTTTTGTCTTCTGAATAGATATTTGGAAACTAAAAGAGCTTGTCGTGGCGCAGGGGCACAAGTGTAAAAAACCCCATCTATTACATATGGTTGTATTAAACACTCATGGTTGTGGCTGACTGGAAGCTGGAAACCATATTTTTTTCAATTCGTTACTTCAATCGATTCCATATTTTCAAGTGACATTTATTAAAAAAAGACACGTATCTACAATTTAATAACAAAAACTACCCTAAATTTAATTAAACGTTGTTGTGGGAAAATTATACTATTATAATTATACTGTTCTACCATTTATAAAAAAAGTCTTTATTCAAAAGAGAACGGAGAGACAGTCTAGAATATATAATATTAATATTTTATACTGGTAATATTTAAAAGATAAAATACAATGGGCCACATTTAGTCACTTTTTTAAAAAAATCGAACACAAAGCAAATGCTATTAAATCGTAGAGTTTTCAATGACATTTTATTGTGTGCAGTTATTTTAATTCTAGTCCATGTGGAAATAAAGATAATCGTCAAATTGTACTTAAATCATATTTAATACTTTTTATTCATTAAAATGACTTAAAATATCATATCACCGGTCACACAAAATACGGTCCTAAAAAAGCTACCTAGTTCGAACAAGTTGCTTGCAACGATGTTTGTCAATCGAAACATGCTGTCGCATGCGACATAGCGCAAGCGCAACATGCGCATGCTGTTTATAGACAAGATCTATGTGGCACTCTTTGGAGTTTCACGCATTTCGCTACTATAATTCACTTTTTAATACGTGTTTGATACGTTTGTTACGATAAATATGTTTATTATTTAACACTTTCTATTCTCTATAGATTTTTGCACAAAAAAGTAGAAAGTTATTAAACAATTTTTTATAAGTTTCAATATGTAATATTTTAGTATCATATCAACCCCATATCGTTTTAGTCTGGTTTTTTTTACGTGTGTTACCTACATTTAACCTAAACTTAGTTTTCGTCCCCGTAGGTAAATTTTCCATAGTATATCCTTTGTTTATAAAATCGATATAGATCAAATTGAACTTAACAAAACTTAGATATATAATTTAATATTCTATATTAAATTATATTTTAATATTCTATAATTTAATATTCTATATTAAATTATATATCGAAGTATTGTCTAAGTTGGTATAAAATATGACAGTAACAGTAGATATCGCTCTATTATTTAGAATAAAACTCTTAAATTATATTTTACTTGTATTTTTTCTAGCACTGAAGAAGAGGTAGAGATCAGTAGAATGCATGCTGAACACCACGAAGCGGAACATGTAATCGCTTCAGAAGACGACTCTTACGATTCGGATTGTATTTTCCTGGACTCTGATGATTTTTCAGAAAAGGAGGAAAATGATCAAGTTCAAGTAACAGAACTACCTGAGGAAGAAATGTGGTACCTAGATGAAGAACAGGTTAATCCCACCGGCCAAACAAGTGAGAATACTTGCTTGGACAGCGGGACTGTTCAGGAAGACGACTTGTGCGAAATTGAATTAAACGCTAACGATGAATAAAATTAAACAGAACTTGCGAAATTTCAAGAATTACTGCACACTCAACGTATTCTATAAATTCAGTAGTAATGATTTGATTTATGAATAAATTATAATATATTTAATCTTCAATTTCAATCTAACTTAACCATCAGCTTAACTTCAAGACCTTCGGTTTAAAAAACATTTTGTAGGTCAAAAATATAAAGGCGAAGGTGAAGGGACAAGAAAGATATTCATGAAGCAGATATTCAAAAAATTGATGATATTGATTTAATTTATTTAATTTGTTTATGATGTACTTAAAGGCAGATGTAAAATATTTTTTCGATCATGACGAAGAAGAAGAAAAAAGAGTGGTGATGCTGTAATCGTTGATGATGCAGAAGATAAAGAGTGTTGTTTATGTAGATATTGAATAAAGCCATGACGTGGATAATGCTATAAATTTTAGCATTATCATTATTGCAAGCATCAATATTACACTTTTGATGTTACATTTGAAAACTCTTGTTGTTGTATTCAAGTTGCCCATTTAAGTGAATATTTTTTCATATAATATATTATGATATATGTGCTTTTATCATTCCATGTTTTAAAGTATCTTTAAGAAATTACAGAGAATAATGATACCTATATGAAATAACTATAAAAGGAATGGATTCTAAACATGACTATGAAAGAAGAAATTAATGAGTATTTTTTTTGAAGAAAGGAATATCTAGAATTAAGCCTAAAAATATATAAAAAAATATATATATTACTCTACACTTGATCCACATACACGCTGTATGTGTGTATTTACAATCTACATGTACCCATTTTCAATTGTCGTTTAAATATATAACTATATCATATTAATGTATTTTTAGTATTTAAAATACAGTTATTCTTTAGCAAATAGAAAACACGAAAGAATCGTGTGTAGTTTATTCTCAGTATTATGATATAAGTATACCACATGCTCTCTTTCTCATTCTCCTATATATGCATGTGGTGATATGACAGTCTGTTTACTGTCACTTTTCAATCTGGAGTCTCAAATCGTGACGCGGTTGAAGAAGTTTCTTTTTAAAAATATATTCAGTGCTGAAATTGTATAGATGTAAGTTAAAATTAAGTACCCATATTTCCTATTGATTTATTAATATACTAACATTTGGACATTTACTATTGTACTGTTTTAACAAGATTTAGATTTATTTCTACTAAGAAATAACTATAAGAGGAATGGATTCTAAAGAAGACTATGAAAGAAGAAGTTAATTAATATTTTTTCGAGAAAGGAATCTCTTGAATTAAGATTAAAAATATATTTAAAAAAAAAAAACTAAATTACTCCACACCTGATCCATATATACGCTATATGTGTGTATTTACAATCTACATATAACCATTTTGAATTGTCGTTTAAGTAATATATAACAATATCATATTAATGTATTTCTAGTATTTAAAATACTGACTGTATTTATATGACAGTCTGTTTTTACTGTCACTTTTCAATTTCGAGCCTCAAATAGCGACGTGGCTGAAGAAGTTTCTTTTTAAAAACATATTCAGTGCTTGAATTGTATAGATGCAAGTTTAAATTGGGTATATTTTCTATTAATTTATTAATATACTAATATTTGGACTTTTACTATTTTGCTGCTTTAACAAGATTTAGATTTATTTCTACTAAGAAATAACTTTAAGAGGAATGGATTCTACTGAACTATGAAAGAAATTAATAAATATTCTTTGAAGAAATATAAAAAAAAATATATAAAAATATTAAAAATATATTTAAAAAGAAACAAAATTATTACATACTTGATCCACATATACGCTATATGTGTGTATTTACAATTAACATGTACCCATTTTCAATTGTCGTTTAAATATTATATAACAATATTATATTAATGTATTTCTTTAGTAGATGAAAAACACGAAAGAACCGTGTTTAGTTCATTCTTAGGATTATGATACAAGTATACAACATACTCTCTTTCTCATTCTCCTGTATATGCACGTGGCGATATGACAGTCTGTTTTTACTGTCACTTTTCAATTTCGAGACTCAAATCGCGACGTGGCTGAAGAAATTACTTTTTAAAAACATATTCAATGCTTAAATTTTATAGATGTAAGTTTAAATGAAGTACCTATATTTCCTATTGATTTATTAATATACTAACATTTGGACATTTATTTTTGTACTGTTTTAACAAGATTCAGATTTATCTCTACTAAGAAATGATATAAAAAAAACTTTATTTGTTATTTATACTCTCTATATACAGTTATATTATATTTCTTTAATATAGGTACTAATTTCACGATATGCATATTTCTGTGTTTAATTACTTAGGTAGATGTTAGAAACGTTGAGATAATAGTTAAATAAAGTATCCTACACTACATCCAGATATTGTTTTAATTTAAATTTCCTGTACTCGTGATAAATTATATAGTAAAATATCCAATATCCTTTTAGAGTTTCGTTTTATTGTTTTATACTTGCTTATTATGAGTTCTCACGTGTCATGATTTAAAGGTTTCATATTACGTTATCCACAACATACAAACCCTTTGAATTTGATGTTTGCGTCGATTGCTTCCTCAATGAAGGTAATCACTTTCATGCTGACTAGCTGGCGTTAAAAGCGAGTTTCGTGGTGAACTATAAAGTGAAGTATAACACTGTAAATTTTTGTTTTAACACAGGATTGTTAATATAATTTGATTTATATAATTTCTAATACCGTCGCTACAGAAAAATATTTAATATTATTCAACAGCAACGCTCTTTTCTAATAGTGATAGCGATCCGCACACAATCACACACACAATTTAGCGCCATCTATATTATTCGTGTAGTTGTGAACTTCAAACTAGCCTACATAGTATAATTCAACTAGGAAACTAAATTTCAAAATAGTCTAGGAAGGGTAGATAGGTGGCGCTAAATTAAGTTAAATCTTTGAGTAAGATGTCTTTATATAATAAAGGATAGAAAAGTTAATTCTGTACACTGGCCTAAGATCCCATCGTTTAAAACTGTAGGGATTAGATTTTCTAATGAAACTAATATTTAAGAATGATACATGATAGTAGAATAGATTATACTAGGGTTGCCCAAAAAAATCCTGCCGCAATCACCTTTAATTAATGTTTTTCGTAACTCGTTTTTGGAGAAAATTGCACTCATATGTTTTTTATGTGAATCGCACATCATTTGAAAGAAAATCGCATAAGGAATTGGAAAAACAATGGTTGCCAGCTCTCAGTCTGCCGCAAGTCCAAGGTTGCCTGGTTTAAAGAGGTTAATTAATGTGAATATTTGCACTCATGTGTTTTTTTAATGAATTATATATCAAATTAAAGCTTATTTTTTTGTCATCACTAAACCACATGGTTGCCTGGAAAATGGCTGCCGCAAGCAAAGGTTGCCATCATTCGAAATATTTTATTCTGATTCC